>CAIGRN010061796.1:0-21168 GCA_903798345.1 Fraxinus anomala
GAATATGTTATGCCTTACAAAACTAAGACCCATACATGGGCTAAATTAACCTACGTGGCGAATGGCTCGGGGGGTCCACACCTCATACACTGACATGGGGTGACCCAGCTATATGCAGGCGAACCACATCAAGTGTAAATGACCCTCTTTTCCCAAAATAGAAGACATGGACAGACCCTGTTACACGCAGACCCCACTGCAAAAGTCGGTACAGGACGAGGCGGTGACTACATCTTAAATAGATTTCGTGCCATGTGATTGACAAGATAACTCACTATCACTGTCGTCGCCGCCATCCCATTTAGTCAAGTCTAAAGCTCAAGCTAGGCTTTATGGATACAAAAGTGGTCTTAGCATTTAAGGCTATGATTGATTGATGTACACGACAAGAGAGGACAGTCATTTGGATGAGGCCACGTGCACTATCATCCAGCGAACTCAATTCATTTTGTCCAAGTATAAAATCTCACACTCAGTGTCATTTAAAGGTAATGAAAGTTTAGACTCCCAAAACTATATTCTTGCTTCACACACATTCTACTCTTCCACCCCAAAGCCGACCCCCATTTTACATTGGAGGCTCACGTTTAAAGCTCTCCTACACTCATAATTACTTTTCCAACTGACTTGACCGTCGGAGTGCGCGCACCCAACTCCATCCCTTCTAGAGAAGGCCACATGTGACTGACAATTTGTCCAAGTGTATAAGAATTCAGCTTGCGTGGACGTGAGAGGCCTTGGGATATGTTGGCCACATCATTGGTACGATTTTTGGGGTTAACAGATTGGCGCCGTCTGTGGAAAACTCGACACTATAATCACGAACATCCTTGTGGTAAAAGTCATTGAAGCAGGACCTTGAAGAAAGACTTGGTTCTTGAAGAGAAAACCATTGCAAAGAGAAAGCACCTAAAACCCTGCTTTTAGCTCGAAGCCAAATACATGTGTTGAGTTCTAGCTACTACGGATCGCAAGGTAGAAGTAGACAATATGATGCTTCTAAAGAAAAGGTCCTCTGAATAAATGTGAACATGTATCGTCCCCACCACCAACACAGGCGAAGCGGTACCACAACACACTTGGCCAGAGAGGTAGGGGAGACTGTTGCAAATATGACAAACACGGCCCAGCAGAATACTACCATGCAGTAACTACTCATATAAAAGCACCAGCATGCAGGATACCAAATGCCTCAGCAGGGAGTGTTGTCCCAAGAAGACGTAGAGAATGACACGTCAGCCTACCCACAAATGCACAAAAGAGAGATCAACCCAGCAATGAGGGAGGTGGAGATGGACACTTTCACCAATTATGCTACTAGCCGATCCGGTGGTAACATACCACAGGAGGGAAACTTCTCCCCAGAATATGCTCAAGAATGCGAACTCCAAAGATCTACCAGTGTTTTCGATCAAATTTGACCATTAAGGCTTAGAAATAGGTCCCACCAGCCACTTCATATCCAAATAGAGCCAGAACGAAATCAAGAATATGAACCTTAGGGGGTTTTCCTTCCTTCACCTAGACGATCCATGTAGGTCCTTTGAGTTAGATAATGATGACGAAAGCTTGAACTTCTCCCAAGAGTTGAGAAGCACCCCAGTTCCAAACCACTTTGTTCCACCAAAGATACCTAAGTACGAAGGAAAGGGTGATCCCGCAAATCACCTCAACAACTACAAGGCCCATATATCTTTACGAGGGGCCTCGCCAGCGCTAAAGTGCAGAGCTTTCCATCTCACATTAACTGGGGTTGCAGAAATTTGGTACAACCATATCCTAACCTGCTGCATTAAGAACTGGCCAGAACTCAAAAGGGCCTTTTTAAACTAGTGCTTGTCTTGCAAAGAAGGGAAATTCCATATCCAAAGGCTGTAAGACATGAGGCAGCAAACAGGTGAAAATTTGAAAAGGTACTTGGCTCGCTTCACGGACGAGATGACTTATTGCAAGCAGGTTACGGATAGAGAGGCCATTTCTGCTCTAAGAGGAGGCCTCAACATGAACAACCTATTTTGGAGGGATGTGGGAAACAAGAATCCTACCTCTTATGATGCCTTGGTGGAAATGATGAGAAATGAGATTGTCAACGAGGAGTTGATTGATCACTGCAATTGAACTTCATTGGGACTCCCACCACCTCAGAGATAGTGACGAGGTCTTGTATCACACTTGGTAAACCAGCAAAGGACCCAGGCGAGACATACAATAGCCCCTACCTCAGGCCAAATGTTAGCCATTGCCACGCTAAATGTAGTGTCATCTTTGAGATATGAAGAGGTCGGATCTGAAGCTCAATGACAGTCGAATGAATCTAGGGAAAGAGGTAGGGGAGGAACAAAAAGCCTAGGGATAGGCAATAATGTACCTACCATCGAACCAAAAGCTATAGCACTGAGAACTTCCTGTCAAAGCCATATCATGAAGAGCCAACATGCCCCATCTTGAGAAAAGAAACACCCATCAGGTACAAAGGAACGCGCCTTGGCTTAGGCATAAGAGAGAGCCTAGACATGATGAGGCGAGGCAACATCGTAGAAATGAATCCCCTTGACAGGAACACGAGGAGGAAAGAAATAGGCCGAGAGGTGGACAAAGGCCCAGAAGAGAAACCCCAACCAATGTAGATAATGTCCTCATCCGGGAAATTAACACCATTATTGGTTGTCCACATGTAGGAGGATAGTCTAGAAAAACTCAGAGAAATTACACAAGGGAAGCAAAGGATCCTCCCATGATGAGTTACTTAGTCAATAGTACCACTCGTGGAGCTGGAAGCATCCTACCAATAACCTTTTCACAGGTTGACGCCATTGGGGTTCATTACCCCCATTGCGACGCTTTGGTGGTACGATCTTTCGTGGCCAGAAATGTGCTCAAGCGCATGTTGGTAGACAATAAGAATTCAATTAATATCCTATTTGGAACCACCTTTGACAAAATGATGGCAGATCATGAGCTCACCCCCATGACCATCCCCTTATAAGGTTTCACCGGCGACAACATCGTCCTAGGGGGAGGATCACACTAGTAGTGAAAATGGTGGAACCCCCACTTACGACTCATCACTTCATGGAATTCCTCATTGTAGATCACCGATCCATTTACCACGGAGTGTTGGAGCTTGGAGCCGTTACATCCATACACCACCTGTGTATGAAATTCTTCACTGCAAGAGGAATTGTTATAGTACAAGGAGACCAAATAGGCCCGAGTGAATGCTACCTTACCTCCTTGAGAAAATCTAAGCCTCGTAGTGTAAATATGGTCTTGATGGATGCTAAAATGGTAGAACCCCACTTATGGCTCATCACTTCATCGAATTCCTCATTGCAGATCACTGATTTTCTTACCACGGAGTGTTGAGACGACCTGCTTTGAAAGAGCTTGGGGCCGTTACATCCATACACCACTTGTGTATAAAATTCTTCACTGAAAGAGGAATTGCTATAGTAGAAGGAGACCAAATGGACTAGAGGGAATGCTACCTTAGCTCCTTGAGAAAATCTAAGCCCCGTAGTGTAAATATGGTCTTGATGGATGCTGAAATGGTTGACGCACCTAAAGAAGGTCCTATCCCTGAACAAAGGAGAAATGTCAACATGGTAGATACCCCTGAAGAGGGGTCATCGACGTAGATTTAGACCCTATGGTCACCGAATCAAACTCACAAGCGACCCCAGTGGAGGAACTTGAATCTTTCCCGGTAGACCCGAATGACCCTACAAAGATGCTGCAAGTAGGAAAGGAGCTTGAGTTAGAAGAAAAGATGAGGCTCAAAACTTAGACATGTTTGCCTGGAAGCATGAAGATATGGTAGGCATAGACCCCAGGGTTAGCTGCCACCATCTTAACGTCGATCCCAAGTTCCCTTCCTCCCTCCCCACGCCCCAACAAGAAAAAGAAGAGAGCCTTGAACCCGGAGCAGTACATAGCCTCGAAAAAAGAGGTACAAAATATTATATCCAATGTGTTCATAAGGAAATCAGAGTATCCCAACTAGATCTCCAACCCGGTTCTAGTGAAGAAATCCAATGGAAATTAGAGGGCTTTCGTAGATTTTTCCAACCTCAACCAAGCATGCCCAAATAACAGTTTTCCGCTCTCAAGGATCGACCAGCTAGTTGACTCCATCCCAGGTTACAAGCTTTTGAGCTTCATGGATACATACTTAGGGTATAATCAAATCATCATGTAACCAACTGCTAATGAGAACGCCTCATTCATCATTAATAAAGGCCTTTATTACTATAAAGCGATGCTTTTTGGTCTTAAAAATGTTGGGGCTAGTTATTAGCGTCTAGTTAATAGGATGTTTGCCAGCCTCATAGGTAAAATGATGGAAGTGTACATTGATGACATGTTGGTAAAAAGCCTCAAGACTCTGAACCACATCGAACATTTGGAAGTCGCTTTCAAAATCTTAAGGAGATACCAGATGAATCTGAACCCATTAAAATGCATTTTCGGTGTAGCTTATGGGAAATTTCTGGGCAACATGGCCAACCAGTGAGGCATTGAAGCAAACCTTAAAAAGATTAAGGCCCTACTGAATATGAAGTCTCCTTCCAAGCTCAAAGAAGTGCAGAGTCTAACGGGTTTCCATTCTTTAAGGTTTTAAAGGGATGAAAGAGGTTCCAGTGAAACGAGAAGTGCGAAGAGGCTTTCCAAGAGTTGAAAAAGCATTTAAGGCAAGCCCCTCTCTTCTCAAAACCCAAAGAGGGAAAAGCGCTGCTCCTAAATTTGGCCGTAAGCGCAGAGGCTATAAGTTCAATGCTGGTAAGGAAAGAAAGCGGCATACAACTGCTTGTTTACTACGTAAACAAGGCCCTCCTGCCAGCTGAATCGCATTACACTGATAAGGAAAAGCTACTTTGTCCCTTATGATCGCTTCTAGGAAGCGATGCCCATATTTTACACGTGTTGACAAGCCTTCCCCTCAAGCAGGTGTTCCAAAAACTAGACACTTCAGGGTGGCTGATGAAATTGACCGGGAGTTAAGCGAATTCGACATCTTGTATCAATCCAGAACCTCAATGAAGGGATGGACAGTAGCGAACTTCATAATGGAATTTACTGAGGTAACAGGCATCAATATGGCGATAGAATCGGTAGACTCCCTAGCCTGGAAACTATTTATTGATGGGTCTTTTGGAGAAATAAGCTCTGGGGCTAATGTATTGCTGGAGGGCCCAGAAGCCCACAAGCTTAACTGTGCAGTGAGGTTTGGTTTCAAGACGTCCAACAACGCAACTGAGTACCAGAAGCTTCTAGCAGGTCTTAGATTGGCCAAAGAAATATAGGTCAAGAACCTAGCAATTTGTAGGGACTCACAGCTGGTGGTAAGCCAAGTCAATGGCAGCTTTGCAGCCAAGGATAAAGGCATGACAACATATCTGAAGAAGGTTATGGACGCACTCCCATGTTTTGAAAAATTTGTGCTGACCCATATACCAAGAATGAAGAACTTGCACACAGATGCTCTATCAAAATTGGCCAACAGCAATGATTCAGAGCTGCTTAAGATTGTACCAATTGAATATCTCACTGGGCCCTCCACAACCAATGTGGATGAGGTAATGTGGATTGAGAAAATCTCACAATGGATGCAACCTATAATAGCTTACCTCAAGGATCACACATTGCCGAAAAATAAAGAAGAAACCCACAAACTCAGACGCAGAGCCACCCACTATGTGCTCCAGGATGAAATACTTTACAAAAGAGGCTTTTCATCCTTACTCTTACGATGCACTGGAGAGGAAAAGGCCAATTATGTCCTGCGAGAAGTTCATATGGAAGTTTGTGGCAGCCACACAAAGGGGCCATCACTGGCTCAGAAAGTGTTAAGGCAAAGATACTATTGGCCAACTTTAAAGAAAGATGCAATTCAATTTGTGAATGTGCGACAAGCGTCAGCGTTTCTCCTCTATTCAAAGGCAGTATTCGCAAGAACGTATCCATTCCCTGGTCTTTCGCTAAATGGGGGATCGATTTGATGGATCCTATGCCAAAAGGGAAAGGAAACGCAAACTACACAATTGTCACTATTGATTACTTCACTAAGTGGGTCGAGGCAGAATCATTAGCAAAAATAATCGTAACAAACAATCAGCAACGCTCGACAACAAAAAGCTTCGAGACTTATACGGCGAATTGGGTATCAAGAAGTATTTCTCTTCCCTTCACCACCCTTAGGCAAATGGCCAAGTTGAGTCAGTTAACAAGACCATCAAGCACCTCTTGAAAAGAAACTTGATGCATCGAAAGGGAGCGTGGGTGGACGAGCTCCCCCATGTGGTATGGGCAATTCGCACCACCAGTCGAGCTATAATAGGAGAAATCCCTTTCTCTATAGCATACGGGCTGAAGCCATGAGCCCAGTCGAAGTGGGTCTTCCTTCACTCCTCCGCCTGCACTTCAACGAAATATCCAATGAGGGGATAAGGTGATGTGAGCTTTATTTCCTTGAAGAAAGAAGAGACAGTTCACAAATAAAGCTAGCCTCCTATCAGAGAAAAATGGCAAGGTACTATAATACTAGGTCTAGAAAAAATGATTCAGAAGAGGCGATCTTGTACTAAATAGAGTCTTCATTTCTTCCAAAGAACCTGTCATTGGTACGTTAGGTCCGAACTGGGAGGGCCCATACTATATATCAGACGACGTCAAGTTAAGGACCTTCCTAATTAAAAGCTTAGATGGGAAAGTGCAACCCCATCCCTGGAATGTGAACATATGAGAATGTATTATCAGTAAGGCCACGATCATTGCTTATGTACATTTTTTATTAATGTAAATGTGTTTTCCACAACTCTTCTTAACTATGACAAGCTCATATGTTAAGTGTGACAAGCTCATATTTCCATTCATTAATCAAGGTCAGCTATGGCGAGCCCATATGGCAAGCCCATAATTATGACGGGCCGGCATATTATTATCAACGTTCAAGATCAACTATAACGAGCTCATATGTTGTTGATTCAATACAATTAATTATGGCGCGCCCATATGTTAGTTCAATTAAATTAGTTATGATGAGTTTATATATTATTATCAATGTCCAAAATCAACTATAACAAGCTCATATTATAATTCGATTCAATTAACTATGGCGAGCCCATATGTTGCTTCAACTAAAATAATTATGACGAGCTCATATATTATTATCAACGTCCAAGATCAACTATGACAAGCTCATATGATAATTCGATTCAACTAACTAAGGTGAGCCCATATGTTAGTTTAATTAAATTAGTTATGATGAGCTCATATATTATTATCAACGTCCAAGATCAACTATGACATGCTCATATGATAATTCGATTCGATTAACTATGGCGAACCCATATGTTACTTCAACTAAATAATTATGACGAGCTCATATATTATTATCAACGTCCAAGATCAACTATGACGAGCTCATATAATAATTCGATTCAATTAACTATGGCGAGCCCATATGTTGCTTCAACTAAAATAATTATGACGAGCTCATATATTATTATCAATGTTCAAGATCAACTATGACGAGCTCATATGATAATCCGATTCAATTAACTATGGCGAGCCCATATGTTACTTCAAATAAAATAATTATGGCGAGTTCATATATTATTATCAACGTTCAAGATCAACTATGATGAGCTCATAAGTTGTTGATTCAATACAATTAATTATGGCGAGCCCATATGTTAGTTCAATTAAATTAGTTATGACAAGCTTATACATTCTATTAATGTTTAAAGTCTGCCATGGCGAGCTTAGGTATTATTTGCACTAGGGTTATAACCATAACAAATGTAAAGAACAATGAAGGAAAGAAGTCTTTTATATATACAATCAAGTCCAGTACAAGGAAGGAAGGGGGCTATTACAACCAAGTTCATTATAAGGCCAAAAATCTAAGACCCAGCATCATCCTTCTAGGCTCTACTAGGGCCTCAACCTCCTCCATAGAATCTTCAACTTCATTGGCAGGAGTCGACGGCTTCGCATGCATGAATTCTTCTTTGAGGACCGTCAGATCCAGTTGGGGATGCAGCTCAACGAGTTTTCCAAAGATTTTATTGTATGCAACCCTCCTCCAGTACAAGCCCAGGCCATCATACACAGCCATTTCATGAAAATGAGCTACATAATCATTCACGACTGCCTCCACTGCCCCCACTCAATTGTTGCTTTAAGTTGGCAGCCTCAGCAGTCAGCTCTTCAACATGAGCCTTCAACTCTCCATTTTCCTTGTTAGCAGCCTCCAAGGCTGACGAAGCGATCCTCTGTAGATTGTCAGAGTTCTCCACACGATTCATTAGATAATTCACTTCATCTTTGCAGAGATGGACTTCATTTTTCAATTCATCATTTTCTTCGAAAAGTTCTTCCATCTTCGAGTCATTCTCATCATTAACTTGGAGGCTTCAATTGTCTCATTGGCAGAAGACGCCTCAGCCTTTGCTTTCTTTAGGGCCGCTTTTGCATTATTAGCCCTTGAAGGTGATCTTTGTTGAGGCCCTGTAGTCGCCTCATATCCATTTGGACATTTAAAAAAAGCCCTGAGAGCAAGCCTGGAGGGCGAGCCCAGCCTCCACATGTTGACCACATTACAAGTCTAGGCGTACAAGTAGTACTTGTCCGTCTAATATTTGTGTTAAATCCTTGCAACCCCTTGGACCTCCACATGAAGGATCTCCATTATTTTAGGGGCTATCTCATCAGACCTCCCACCCAAGAAGTTTTGTGCCTTTCCCTCAGAAGGAGCACTTCTCATCTCCATGCCCATCTTCTTCCTTACTAGGTTGACCCCTTTATCAACTACCTCTTCTACATCTACTATTTTTACGAAGGAAATGGCCTCAACCTGGATGGGTCGTCGAAGTGACTCCCAAGGGTTGTCTGGCGCTTTGGGGGAGGATTAGGCCCAGTATTCTTTGATAGAACCAATTTCCTCTTTGGGCCTCTCCATGGAAGTTTCTTCTTCTTTCCATTTTTCCCATTTTTTCCCTTTCTTTGTTGGAAGAGGTGGTGGGTTCGCCTTTGAGAGGTGGCCAGTTTGTCACGCTGGTTCTTGTAAGGTGGAGCCTAAAGGCCTCTTAATCTTCGTCTCTCCTAGGCGCCTCATGAAGGACATGTCTAGCTTGACATATTCATTTTATCATGCTGACCTGCAAACATGGAAACGAACCACTATCAGTTAGGCAAAGAAGCATCAACCCAACAAAGGGGCAAAAGTCGACAGCTATGGTTATCGGTGACTTACCTTTTGTAGCCATCAATTGGTAAGTCACGAAGATGTTTCGCTTCCCAAGTACGTTCCTAAAATACCTCTTCTCTAAGGGCAGCTCATAGATGGCCTTGATTATAGCCCACTCAGATGGCTCGAGCTCGAACCGATTAACTGTAGTTGCATAAAGCGCGTATCAGAAACAAAAAATAAGGGGTAAAAATTAAAGAAAACAAAAATCACATCAACTAAAGCTACACTCACTATACTCATAATACTGGGTCAGCACATTTATCTCAGGAACCGCATCTCCCTCCATTTTTTGTCAGGGATCCCTAACCCAGAACTAAGATGACTTCTAGTTCGTGATGGAGGTTGGAGTGCCCCAGGTGTTCATACAATGCCATCCCTTGCAGTCACTCCCCCACTTGAGGCTCGGGGATGGAATAAGGTTTGGAAAACGTGTGGGGGGATATCCTCGTCAAGAATGACCTCCTTACAAAGAGGAAATACCCCTACTAATTGACTCCATGCATTTGACACTAGTCGGTGGGGGCCAGGTTGTATTGCCTAGGATATATCTAAAGAAAGGGTGTAATGTTAGCTTTATCCCCCCTCCTCCCACCCAAAATGGCATCGCTTACTACTACACACCATTCCCAAGGGAAACAAGCTCTTTCTTCAGAGATCAGCACAAACATCTCAATATTGTCAAGGATTCTATACATCTCCCTAAAGATATCCAGCTCACTCTCATTTATGTCAGTCTCCCACAGAGAGGCCCCTCATCTAATACTACGGTCTATAGGGTCTTCGGCACCATCCATGCACTATGAGGCCCCCTCATGGCCTCCATGATTCTCTAATTGGGAATCACATGAGGTATACCCACCTAGCCACAAATCAGTACCATATTTACTTTGGAAGACCTCCTCCAGACCCATTCTTTTCGAAGAAGAAGCCATTTAACACAAATAAGATGGAAAACTCGAAAAATGTTGGGTACTTACGCAAGTTTAAGACGCTTGGAAATGGATTTTGGTTACCAGAAAAAGGACGATGAAGGCACTGCAAAAGTTTAAGGATTTTCAACACTTGGGGTTTTTAATTTTCGCAAAGTGAAGAAAAGGGAGAAAAGTAGGTTTTGGTTATTTTATATTTGTAGGATGAGCGAACCCCACCGATGGATCTTCTCACACTTTTAATCTGGGCCGTACATCTGCAATCTCATCTACCACGTTGAAACCAAAATGCGCTTGTCTAAAATTTGAATCAAGAGCTCAGATGAAATCGTGAATTACACGTGCCTTAGATTCACGTAAGCCTCGCCACTGTAAAACAACAACATCATTGCGCATTAAATGCACACATAATCCAAACCTTGGAAATCGCCATACCACCCAGCTATTTGTCATTGGAAACCAACTTTTCTCTCAAATTATTAGAGCACGCCGACCAACGTGCTTCGACATCAGCCATGAGGCTCGACATCTATCCCAATGGCATCGTCTCGTATCATTCAACCTTATCCAAGGGTTCACTTATCAAAGAGGCTCGACATTCTCTCCAAGAGCATCGCCTCGTATCATTCAACCTTATCACAGGCTTCAATTATTAAAGAGGCTCAAAATCCATTCCAAGGGCCTCACCTCGTATCATTCAACCTTATCACGGGTTTCAATTATCAAAGAGGCTCGACATCTGCTCCGAGGGCCTCGTCTCGTATCATTCAGCCTTATCCCAGACTTCAATTATCAAAGAGGCTCGATATCTACTCCAAGGGCCTCGCCTCGTATCATTCAGCCTTATCAGAGGCTTTAATTATCAAAGAGGCTCGACATCTGCTCCAAGTTTTTCTAAAAACTCGAAAGTCCATGCATTATATGAATGTCCATACATTATATGAATAATCATACTTAGACTTCAGGGACTATTGTTACACCTTGTAAAACTAGGACCGTCACATGGGCTCAATTAACCCATAGGCCAATGGCTCGAGGGGCCCACACCTCATACACTGACATGGCGCGACCCGACTATACACAGGTGAACCACTTCAAGTGTGAACGACCCATTTTTCCCTACATAGAAGACCTGAACCGACCCTATTACACGCAGACCCCATTGCAAGAGCCAGTCCAGGACAAGGCGATGATGAGATCTTAAACATATATTGTGCCATGTGATTGACAAGACAACTCACTGCTATCGTCGCCCCCACCATCCTATTTGGTCAAGTCTAAAGCTCAAGCTAGGTCTTATGGATACAAAAGTGATCTTAGCATTTAAGGCTATGATTGATTGATGTACACGACAAGAGGGGATAATCGTTTGGATGAGGCCATGTGCACCATCATCCAGCGAACCTATCACGTATTTTCTACGACGTGATTTATATCGTAAGCGCATGGAGTCAAATTTTGTAATATAATAATAGAGTCAAAGTGTCGAACCCACATGGATTGTAATTTAATTCCTACTAAGTACTATAATTATTTCAACTTTTATTTTATCTAGAAAAATAAATCTCAAATCAATATTTTTATACTAAAATAATGAAGATGTGTGACAATTCAATTGCAATAAGGCAAATTATAGGAGAATTATCAATGTGAGGAAGCCTAAGGATTGATTTCACCTCACTATCAACAATGTTTTCAATTTCTATAATTATCTTTATCGATTTTTCCTAAATTTATAGGCAAAAATCTTCGTTTAAATTATATTCCCTCTCTTAAGTGCTAAATAGAACTTATTTCTGTATTTTAATTCCAATATCTCTATTTTGAATTAACACTATAGAAATTATATGCGCAGGATTCTTAAATGGGATAAGCCTCAAAGGAATTATATTTTCTCTCGAAACCTATAATTTTCTAGGTTATGTTATTCTTAGATCACGCATAAATTTCCCTCTCTCGAGTACCAAAATTTAAAGGATCAAATCATTCAATTATTGATCACGTAATTGAAAGCATTGTGCAAGAATTAACACAAATAAATTACCGAGAAAAGCAAATGAATTAACTATATTAAAATCCAAACATGTCTCAAGTTTAGTTAAATGCCGTGATTTATACTGCAAGCGTACGGTGTCAAGTTTTGTAATATAGTAATAAAGTCAAAGTTTCGAATCCACAGGGATTGAAATTTAATTCCTACTAAGTACTATAATTATTTCAACTTTTATTTTATCTAGAAAAATAAATCTTAAGTCAATATTTTTATACTAAAATAATGAAGATGTGTGACAATTCAATTGAAATAAGGCAAACTATAGGAGAATTATCAATGTGAGGAAGCCTAGGGATTGATTTCACCTTACTATCAACAATATTTTTCAATTTCTATAATTACCTCTATCGATTTTTCCTGAATTTATAGGCAAAAATCTTCGTTTAAATTATATATCCCTCTCTCGAGTGCTAAATAGAACTTATTTATATATTTTAATTCCAATATCTCTATTTTGAATTAACACTATAGAAATTATATGCGCAGGATTCTTAAATGGGATAAGCCTCAAAGGAATTATACTTTCTCTCGAAACCTATAATTTTCTAGGTTATGTTATTCTTAGATCACGCACAAATTTTCCTCTCTCGAGTACGAAAATTTAAAGGATCAAATCATTCAATTATTGATCAGGTAATTGAAAGCATTGTGCAAGAATTAACACAAATAAATTACCGGGAACATCAAATGAATTAACTATATTAAAATCCAAACATGTCTCAAGTTTAGTTACATCAAACCCTAGATATTAAAATTAGTTCATGACTACTAGAAACAACATTTTAAATTCTAAAATAAAGAACATGGAGAAGAAAAGAATAAGAAAAGTCGTTTTGCCGCTTGAATTCTTCTCCAATCCGTTGTTGTTTTTGCTCTTGATGATTGCTCTTTTTCCTTGCCTCCTAAGCCCTTTTTTCTCCATATTTTTGGTCTTCAATGATGTATTTATAGTCTCTTAAGGTATCAAGATGGATTGAAGTTGGACCGGGCCGAAAAAATAAAGAAAATTACATTTTCTCTTCACCCGGAAAGCTGTAGAACCGATGTCATAGCGTCGTAAAAAATCAAAATACTCATAAGTGCTCAAGAAAAAGCCGAAAACTAAGTTTTAAATGTATTAGTTTAATGAGTTATTTACACTCATCAAATACCCCCAAACTTAATTCTTTACTTGTCCTCGAACAAACACAAAACAATACACAAATAAGACTCACAAACACACAAATAAAATACACTACCAAAATATTCAAATATATATTTAGCTGGATAGCTTGTTTTTATGGCTCAACATTGAAGATGTGATATCGAATTCATGAACCACTTCAAAGTTATAGTATAGAAGTCAATTTATTACATTTCCAATGCAAAATGTGTGAGTGTGAAGAATCAAATACAGCGCTGTGCAGTTATAAGCCGATTTAATTCCCGACCTTAAGAGTTAATTATTTCCTTTCTTCGCTCGTGAGATTCACACACCCCCAAATTTAATTTCTATTCACTCTTTTCCCGATGGCGTAATCTAAGATTAGTTTTTAATCACTACTCCTTACCCTCTCTTGTCAGGATAGATGTTACTGATTACAGTTCACATATGAACAAATGAGGATTCTCCTTATCTTTGACTGTATCAACTTCCAGTAATAAATTAAGTTACTAACTCCTTATCAAATGTCTAATCCTCTAAAACAAGTGTTTGGGACTTAATCGAAGCATGTAGTACATCTTCTGTTTCATGCACCTGTTTTATATATTTTTCAGATATATATTTTTATGGATCCCATGTGCGGACGTCTCTCCCTTAAGCTTTCTAAATGACCTCTATAGCGAACTTTAGGCCGATAACTCCCAAATAAGATGACCTTAGGGTATCAGGTTTTAAATCCTTGCAAACTTAATTACTTGAGTCATAAAGGCTACGAAAAGATGTTTCACAATGAGATTGTTAAGGTTGTCCTCATAGGGATCTTTTAAAGTAGCTTTACAACAATTTTTTTTCTTTTATGCGGTGATTAGTGCAACGTCCCTTATAAAACACTCATTCTCCAAAATTGACCCCTTAACTTAGGGTTTTCACCAAATTTCCATCATATTGGTCTCATACAATCCACATAACTTTATCATACATGGAATCCACATTTATCTCCAAGTTTCCCTACAACAGCTCAACCATCCAAACATCCTAAATTTGGTTTTAAGGTATGGTAATGTTATAGATTATCTGGATTCAGCTTCTAAGGTTGTTAATTCAACCTATATCATTTATGAATCAACTTATTCTTGTCCAATGCCATATTCAATTCACGTGCATTTATGTTATTATTTTCTACAAAGGTAAGTACAACTTTCACTCAAGCACATAACTTATTCATAATTCACAACCAAGCCATGTTTTTTTTAATATCTACATCATTTCCAACAAAACAATCCAACCTACACAAGCAAGCAATTTGTTTTTCACAAGTTACACAAACACAAATAAATAAAACACACACAAAAGTAATTAAACGGTTAGACAACAATTATGTTAAAGTATCACCCTTCAAACTTAAAGAGCACATTGTCTCCAATGGGAAAAAGATATAAAAGGGAAAGATACCTTACTGAAAACATCAAAACTCCTCATCATCACCCGATGGAGCCGAATTATGGGAATGAGATTGAAACAACGATGGTGGTGAGAATGTAAGATCAGGGTGTACAGAAGCCACGACCACAATGCAAGCATTTTGATACTGAAACTAGTCATAAATGGATTACTGCAAATGATCCATTCGCCCCTACATTCCCTCCTACCAATGAGTCATTAGAAAATCCATCACCTCAAGCCGCCTAAATAATTCTCCCGAAGTATCACCAACTGAAAGAGGTAGTGGAGGTGATGGCACCTGATGAGAAGATTGAGAAGCGATGGGCCTATCCTAAGGCCCGACGAGCTTGTCCTAGAAGTCTCGCGTGAGTGCTGGCCTAGGGTGTAATACTTCTTCAGATTCTCGCATGGTAACACCCTATTGTATACAAAGATCATGGATTAAGAAGGGGTATCCCAAACTTCCAGTGGTTGGCCCAGCTAAGATGCGCAGGATACTATTCTAAATAACCATCCCAACGTCGATAGTGTATCCCCACTGAATTGAATAATTCAATAGAGCTCGATCATTTGTCACCTCACTAAGATTGCTGCTCGAAACCAGTTTAACCGATATAAAGTGATGCCACACTTTACAATTACTCGTCAAATCGGAGGTGGGAAAATTAGTCACACCACTGGCATTCTGTTTCCATTCGGTACCCTCGCATTTGAATGTCTAAAGTAAAACGGCGGGGTCAACCCCCTCATTACTTAACCTGGAGTAGTGATCATTGGGAATATCTCGTGTGTGGTAGAAGGAATTGATGGAAACACTATCAAACCGAATCCAATGACCCTGAACAAATACCTTGAAGTTTTCGTGCTTCTTCGCATTTGCATAAAACTCCGTCACCAAAGGAATGGAAGCCGCTCCGGGTTGCATAGAAAATTTATCCCACCCCAAACTTTGTATTTTCTCGGGTAATAAATATTCAAAACCTCACTTGGGAATGCAGTTTCGATATATCATTAGCTGTTTAAATCATACTACCACCTTGGGGCTCACAAATCCTCGTCGATCATAAGAAGTGGTAGACAAGGACACCATGGTTTTAGATTTCTTTCGGGGAGGCATGTTGTATAAGTCCAACTCAAATGTACAAGAATATCAAAAGCACATCGAAGTACACCAACCAATGCAAATTGAAGATAGTGTCCTACGCCAAGGAGTACAACACTGAATTTCAAACCACCACTGCAACAACCTCAAGAAAATCACCAAAGTGGACCACAATAAAACATAAGAAATCACACAGGCAATACCTCAAACACCTTGTAAACATCAACCCTATTCAAACACCAAGCACTAAACCCCCTAGACACCAAAACCAATATGAATCCACACTATTAAACAACCAAGTAAATATCCAAATCCACCATATATTGCTCAATAACCGTCCATGGAAGAGACAAACTTACCGTTAAAAAAATGTACACATATGTGGGAATAAATGCCAACAACCAAATACACCTTGGTAACATGGTGGAATATAAGGAACAACCAAACATATAGTGCATCCAATGTGGAAAAGACAACAAATATGAAGAAAGTGAGAAGAAGGGAAAAATAGTGCCTAGGGTTTAACATTGGGTAGGGGATCAGTGGGAGGGTGTTGTGTGGGGAGGAAAAGAAAAGGTGGAAGGGGGGAAAAAGTAGGGAAAAAAATCCAAGGGGAAAGAGGGGGAAGAAGTGGACGGGAGAGGGGCGGTGGGAATGAGGAAAGGAAAGGAAATGAAAACAAAAAAAGGACAAAAGAAAAAAAATTTGGGGGAAGAGAGCCTCTCCCGATTTTAAAACCAACGGGCGCCACATCGCCCGTTTTATTGTAAAAAACATTTCTAAATTTTTTTTTAAAAGGGATACCATAGCGCCTAGCTTACTATAAAAAATTTGTTTCCGAACTTTTTTTTACTTGCAAGCTCCACCGTGGCCCGTCCCAGAGTCCTCTAAGTCCGATGCTCCACACTTGAAAATGTACTTAGAAAAATACAAACAAAACGTTGCTAACCTAACCAAAATGGAAAAGTCCTATAGAATGAATTGAAAACTAAAATAAAGGAATAGAACTTGGGTTGCCTCCTAAAAAGTGCTTCTTTAACTTCATTAGCTAGACGAAGAAATAGATCTACGTGGATTCACCAAGGGCAATTTCTTCCACATCCCAATTTTCTTCACCGTAATAGTGTTTGAGTCGTTGACCATTCGCCTGAAAGATGGATCCATCCTTGCTTATCAATTCCACTGAACCATAGGGGAACACCTTATTGATTACGAATGGTCCCGACCACCGTGATCTAAGCTTGTCTGAAAAAAAGTTTCAAGCGAGAATTGAACAGAAGAACCCATTCTTCGGGTTTGAATTCCCTCCTAATGATCCTCTTGTCATGCCACAACTTTGTTCGTTGTTTGTATTTTCATATGCCTCATTCCAAAATTCATCAAGCTCGCTGAGTTGAAATAAGCATTGTACTCCCACTGATGTCATATCCATGTTCAACTTCTTCATTTCCCAATAGGCTCGATGTTCCAATTCAACTGGTAGGTGGCATGCTTTTCCAAATACCAAACAATAAAATGACATTCCAATTGTCATTTTGAAAGCTGTTTGATATGCCCAGAGTGCTTCGTCAAGTTTATGAGCCCAATCTTTGTGGTTGGTGTTCACCGTCTTCTCCAAAATTAGTTTAATCTCCATGTTAGAAACTTCTGCTTGTCCATTGGATTGATGATGATAACCAAGTGCTAGTTTGTGCCTGACATTGTATTTGGCCAAAAGGAAATTGAAAAGTTGATTACAGAAATATGTACCTTCATCACTTACTATTGCTCTAGGTGTGCCAAACCGTGTGAAGATATTTTTTCTGCAGAACTTCAAAACGACCTTGGCATCATTTGTTGGTGTAGCAATGGCCTCAACTAATTTGGAGACATAGTCCACTGGTATATATATATATATATATATATATATATATATATATATATATATATATATATATAGGCCAAAGGACAGTGGAAATGGACCCATGAAGTCTATATCCCACACATCAAATAATTCCACATCGAGCATATTAGTCAATGGAAGCTCGTGACGCCTTGAGATATTCCCAGTACATTGACAATGGTCACACGTCTTCACAAAGGCGTAGCAAACCTTGAAAAGGGACGGCCAATAGAATCCCGACTGTAATATGTTAGAAGCAGTATGTGTAGGACTTAAATGACCTCTATAAGGGGAGGAATGACAATGCTCTATAATCAATTTTTTCTCCTCCATCGGGACACACCTCCTAATCATCATATCCGCACATTTTCTGAAGAGAAGTGGATCATCCCATATATATGACTTGACATCATGTACGAATTTCTTCTTTTGGTGAGAATTCAAGTCAGGTGGCATCATTCCACAAGCCAAGTAATTAACAAAATCAGCATAAATGGGATTCTTGATGAAACTGCTAACAGGAGCTCATCAGGAAAAGTTTCTTGAATTGGATTGTTATCTATCACCTCTACATTTTTCAATCGGGACAGATGATCAGCAACCACATTCTCACTGCCTTTCTTATCCCGGATTTCTACATCAAATTCTTGTAACAACAAAACCCATCGAATTAAGCGAGGTTTAGCATCTTTCTTTTCAAATAGATATCAGATCGTTGCATGATCTGTGTAGATGAATACATTGGTGCCAATTAGATAAGACCTAAATTTGTCACAAGCAAAGACAACTGCTAACATCTTTTTCTCTGTTGTGGTATAGTTTAATGGAGCTCCATTTAAGGTTTTACTAGCATAGTGAATTGCCCGAAAAAAATTCACACATTTGTCCCAAAACTGCTCATACTGCATAATCACTGGCATCACACATTACTTCAAATGTTGATCCCAATTCGGTACTATCATAACGAGAGCTGTAACAAATTTCTCTTTTATTCGTTCAATTGCTCTGAGATATTCATCATCAAAAACAAAAGTCGTGTCTTTCTCCAAAAAGTTGCAAAGAGATTTAGCAATTTTCGAGAAATCTTTAATAAATTTCCTGTAAAATCCAGCGTGTCCCAAGAAACTTAGAATTCCTTTGACATTAGTGGGCTGTGGCAGCCTTGCTATTGTACCTATTTTAACTCTATCGACTTCAAGTCCCTTTGTTGAAACATGGTGGCCTAGTACAATTCTTTCTTGTATCATGAAATGGCACTTCTCCCAGTTAAGAACTAAGTTCTTTTCTTCACATCGTTGCAACACTAAAGAGAGACTATGAAGGCAATTATCAAAAGAAATACCAAAAATAGAAAAATCGTCCATAAATACCTCCATGATTTCCTCTACCATGTCTACAAAGATAGACATCATACATCTTTAAAAAGTGGCTGGAGCATTGCATAATCCAAATGGCATCCGCCTGTAAGCAAAAGTCCTATATAGGAAAGTGAATGTCGTCTTCTCGTGATCATCTGGTGCTATTGCAATCTGATTGTAGCTAGAATAACCATCAAGAAAACAATAATAAGAGTAGCCCACTAGTCTGTCCAGCATTTGATCAATGAATGGAAGTAGAAAGTGATCTTTTCTAGTCGCTTTGTTCAACTTTCTGTAATCAATGCAAAAACTCCAACCAATCAGTGTTCTTGTAGGTATTAGCTCATTATTGTCGTTCTTGACTACAATCATTCCACCTTTCTTTGTCACCACCTATACTGGACTAACCCATGCACTATCTGAAATAGTAAATATAATCCCTACCTCCAATAGCTTGATTATCTTCGTTTTCACCACTTCTTTCATAGCTGGATTTAGTCTCCTTTCATTCAATTACTAGCCAATTAATTGAAAGCATTAATTTCATGACACAATCAAACATATATGAAAAATCAAATAGAAATAATTATGACAAAATCAAATCATAATATCAAGTTTGNAATAGCTTGATTATCTTCGTTTTCACCACTTCTTTCATAGCTGGATTTAGTCTCCTTTCATTCAATTACTAGCCAATTAATTGAAAGCATTAATTTCATGACACAATCAAACATATATGAAAAATCAAATAGAAATAATTATGACAAAATCAAATCATAATATCAAGTTTGGCTACATCAAACCCTACATAACTTGCTTAGTTCATGATGGAATTCATAAAATCTATACAATTTATATGAGAGAAAATAAGGAAGAAGGGAAAGATAAACTCTTTTGATGCTTTAATTGGAATTTCCTTTCACATTTTTCGCGCCTCCTCGCTTGATTTCTCGAGTCTTTTGATGTTTTGCCCCTTCCAATTCCCTGAAACTACGTATTTGATCATGTATTTGTAGTATTTTTGGAATCTTAGACGAATTAGAGTTGAATTGAGCCAAGAAAAGAATTCAAAAATATTAAAAACCCCTGTTCTTGCCCAGTGGGGCCTTGGTACTCATGATGCTACTGATTTTCAACAACAGAGGCGTTGTGGCGCCCATTTCGGGTGAAAATTCAACATTGCACGTCTTTCGGTGTTTCTATCATAACTTTTTCTCCTGATATCCGGTTGAGGTGATTCATTATGCATTGAAAAGATAACTCAAAGAGAATAGGCAGAGTCTAATTACCTCGTTAGTAATTGCACTCATTTTTACCGTATCACAAATCTCCAAAAAAACCTAAATGAGCATTTAGGTCTTCTGTCGAAGCTCTCCCAAACTGGTTCTGTTGTACCATGCGTATCAATGTCAACTTCAGCTCAAAATTATTTGCAGCAATAGCTGGGCATGAGATATCGGAATAGTTGTCTAACAACTAGTCTGACATAGTCCTGAATAGCCCGTTGTTGATTATTTTCATTTGCTACTCCGTCTTTCTATTCTGCCATTGATTCATGCTCGTCCCTCTGTATACCCCTTAGAAAGTGGAATGTGTGTTCTGGTTCAGGATCAACAGGTAATAATTCTGATTCTTTACTTTTCGCATACACAACTGAAATTAACAAATCAAGAAACTATTAGATATATAAATAAAATTAAAATTAAAAATCTAAATTAAAATAAAAGCTAATTGGTAATAATATTAGTAAAAATCAAATCAAATAACCCCCGGCAGCGGTGCCAAAAACTTGTCACGAGTTTTAAGCAACGTGAATTATACCGCAAGTGTACGATGTCAAGTATTGTAATATAATATTATTGAAGTAAGAGTGTCGAACCCACATGGATTAATATTTGATTTTATACTAAGTACTATAATTATTTGAACGTTTAATTTATCTAGAGAAACAAATTTTGAAATCAATATCGTTAACTAATCTAACGATGATTTTAGTAACGAATT
>CAIGRN010061805.1:0-10256 GCA_903798345.1 Fraxinus anomala
GTATTATAGTGGTAAAATATTTTCAAGTTGTCCTCATTAAAAGATAGTAGAAATTCTAGAAAAATACCAACTCAAGTTTAGTTGAGAACCCTCGACTAGGATTGAGTTCATTTAGACAATTTCTTAATATCTCTTGACTATAGTTAATTTTGAGGATATAAGTTTAGAGCTTCAAGGTCTACGATTTCAAATTTTATAGGCAGCCATGTTATTATTTCTTCAGAAAAGGTTTGTCAAGATAGGTTTAAGCCTTAGGGTCTAAGTTTTCAGATGTTTGCCAGAAGTCATATTATCTCCTTAGAAAATGTCTATATGCTCGTTTCAGTTAATCAAACTATATAAATTAATTATAATACTTGACACACACAGACAGATATATGTATGTTGTATTTAATGTTTACAATGTTAAACTTGTTTCCATGACAGAGGCATCTTCAGTACTTACTCAATGGTACAAGGACTGGATTCTTTCTTCGAGATGGCGCATATATGACGAACTATTGCAACGTTACTATGGGCGAACTGGCACCAAGGGAGAAAAAAATCATTGGAAGTGTTCTGTGATATACCCTGGTTAGTGCAAGTAAGATATAACACCAGATCTTATCTTAATTATGTTGAGGAGCAGTAATTGGCTAAGCTTTCATGCAGTGTCTAATTAAACTCGAGTTCTAATTGTTTTTCTTCTTTTCCTAATGACCTTATGCAGGTGGATTTCTATTGGTTCAGACTTGCAATTTTATTCTAGAACACACTTGGATGACATAGGTCCAATATATATAGAAGGTACATGCTGCTTTTGTATAAGAATTTTTTTTTATAGGAAATATTGAAATTAATGTATCAAGGACACGAAGCACAAGAGTTAAATAATATTTGCCAATATGTTTTATTTTATTTCTACTGTTAATTTGAAAAAGAAAGGAAAAAAGTCAAGGATTTTGATTAATGTATAAATATATGATTTCTTGTTTCTCTCCTATGATCATTGATTATTCTATTATTATTTGCTTTAAGGGTTTAAGACTTATTAGAAAATTTCTATTATATTTTTTAATGTGTTTTTACTAAATTTATGTAACAATGTCCCAATTGCTTGAATTTGTTTCCATAAAATATTAGGAAAACTTAATTCTGATAAATTTCTGGGTAGAAAGAAATAATTGAATCTGCATAAATGTCTTGTGCTTTGTGAAGTCCTCAATTAAATAATGAAACCAATCATAAGTATTTTGCGCAACATATTTACCTTTTATACATTGTGTTCTATTTTTCCACTTATCTTTACCCTCTGTTTCGCTTGGTTTTCTTTGAACACCCGTATTGTATGTCATGGAAAGGAAAAAATTGAAAATAAATGAGGTCTATGTAACCTTTTCATCATAGTGCTTTGGAATGTGTGGAATAACCAAGTGTTCTTGCAACAAATAACCTCTTAATTGTACTTTATACATGTTGATAACTATACCAAGAATGTCCATAAGTTAAAATTTTGATTGTGAATGTAAAAGTTCATTGATTAGGAGTAGGACAGAGTGTCTACTTTGTTCTTATTTTTAACATCATCTTCGATAATGCTTGATATACTCTTATTCCGTCGTTTTTGCTGCTTCAAATTATATAACATGAAAGGGGAATCTCCAACTTCTATACAGAGAAGGTCTTCTTTTTCTTATCATATAATATTCTTTGGTTCATGGACACTTGCATATTTTTATCAATTCTTGCTTTATTATATTTACCCCTTGAAACAACCTTTTTATTATTTCCTCCAAATTGTAGTAAAATAAGTTCCAGTTAGGTGCTACCCATCAACTATGTATATGTTCAAATCATCATTGTTTAACTATTAATAATTCCTTATACATAAATTTGTCTTTGTTGAGTAGTCGGAAAAGAAAAATCTGAATCTGCTCCAGGGCGTGGTGGACGAGGATATGGACGTGGTCGTGGTCGTGGTCGTGGCCGTGGGTACAACACAGACTCAGCTGACAATGGAAACCTGTACGGAAATGTGGAAATTTCTGGTGGTCATGGGACATCTGGTGATGCTGATGCTAGGAAACCTTTTGAAAGGCGTAGCGACTATGAAGGTGGTTCCAGCAATGGAGAAGTGGTGAAAGGTGTATACTACAATGTTTTTTTTTTAATCTTTGTGGTCCTTTAACATTAGGTCTCAACTGGAATGATAAAATATTTGCTTTTAGGAGTTTCTATTTTGCTTTGTAATTTCCCTTCATGCTGTTATAGCTCTTTTCTCATTACTGTATTCTTATGTAGGGAAAGAAAATTGTTAGATTCTATGTAAAGTCAATAAAGAGGCTCTCGAGAATTTTAGAAAGGTAAGTAAATTGCTCAATCTATATGTTCCCTACAATTATTTATTAGAAGCTAAAATATAGCGAAATGATCACGATGACAATTAAATTGTCAGATGGGATTCCCTTGTATTCTATTTGAATAATATAGCTGTTCGGTTTGGAAAAAAAATGCTTCACCTTATACTTGTAAATAAATTGTATCTTATGATACTATCATTTGTAGCAGTACAATCAATTCTAACATAAATATGATATTCAATTTGACATTTCTAATTTTATATTACGTTGAAATATATTAACTTATCGTAGTATACATATAACTAGAGAAGATATTACCGTAAATTATTGTTAGCACTAGGAAAAAATATTATTGTTAGCACTAAAAAGAAGAAAAAAAAAACAAAAAAAGCAGAAGTTCCTCGTCCAAAACTTGTACGTTCTACGTGTAGGGTTGGTGGTTTTGTTAAATCCGTAATTTTTAATTATTTGCATTTTGTTAAAACTAATTAGGAGAGTAAGAAGTTTAAGCGACTTGTATATGTTCGGCTTACGATGGATCTTTTGTGCCATATTACTTCCCAGGTTCACATCAAATTATACATTTGGACAATCTTGTTCTTTCCCAAAATTACAGTCAGGCTTCTAGCACGTTTGAGAAAAATAACTCACACTCGATAAGTTCTCACCATAACCTATTTGCGTCAACAATCTCCTCTCCATGTGCTTACTGCGGTTTATAAGCAGAGTTTCTCATGAGGGGGGATAATTCTACCTTGGATGTAACTCAAAACATCAATGTAATGTAAGTTGTTGCATCTCATCTTTTTATGTTTGTTGTCACATGCTTACCACTATTGGAGTTGAAGAATATGCACTTGACATCGTCACCTTAAGTCCAGGTAAACATTTTTTTTTTTTTTTATTCTTAAGCATTTTCCTTAATTTTATACTGAATAAATATTTGCATTTCTATCTATTACCTTTCTTGCATTGATTATTTTCTTTCTTTCAATGTATCAATTAAATTAAAAGATATTAGATGTGCTTGAGTGCATAAAAATTGGAGAGTGGTGACCTAAAGTATATGAATTTCATATTTGTCTTCATTTAGGGTGATTTCCTTTTTTTGAAATAATTTGTTTTATCTGTCGATTCTCGATGATTTAGCTTAAAATCTTGCTTATGTTAGAACTGCTCCAGGGATTGAAATCCCAGCCCTGCCACCCATAGTAATCCTATTAAAGATAGCCACCTGCATGGACGTAATTGCACTGTATAGTCAAAGAAATGTAGATGATGAAAATTCAGGTGCAAGAAACATGAATAATAAAAATCGACTTGTCTTAAAATTGTTTGGAAAATCAATCTTTTATTTAAACCTTTTTCCATTTCAATTATCAATAGTCATTTCCATGTTTCATTTATACCACAGACAGAGACCAGCACACACTGATGTGAACTCATTTCTTTTGAATAATTCTCAAGTACTTGTTGTGGACAAAGCTTATTCAACAAATGCAATTCTAGACCAATAGTTCACTTCTGTTTTCGATGTTGACCAAAGTATTATTTGGTTGCATTTTTTTTTCCCTTCGGATTTAAGAAGATTGTGTCTAAAGTTGTTAATAGTATTGAGTTTTTCAATCGGCTCTATTTACAAATCTAGACCAATAGTTCACTTCTGTTTTCGATTTGACCAAAGTATTAGCTTAAGAGTCATTGTGCAAGGTAGTGTCTTTTAAGTTATGTTTAATAGTTAAATGGACTTTTTGCAAATACATGGGTAAGTTTCTTGTCATTTTTCATTAAAGTATTTCCTTATCCCCATTGTAAGATTGTGTCTCTGGGTTTGCCTTAGCCCTTGTTTGAGCTTCATTATTTGGGAAAAAAAAAGATTTTAGAATAGTATTTTTTGAAGAATGTGTGGTTAAAAAGTAATAAGAATTTTTGGGTTTATGAAAAATGTTATTTTATTGGGAGAATGTGTCATTAATAAGAAAAGAGAGAAAAATGAATTAAATTTTTTTGGCTATCAAAGACTTCTCATTTGAATCTTACTAGAATATTATCATTACGAAATTAAACTAATTATTATATTAGATATAAACTTACTAAAGTTTCAGAATTATTTAGTTTTTCATTAACATTTGATACGCTAACATTACTGTAAAAATACACGGGCATACGACTAGTCTTTAATAAAAAAAAAAAAAAGAGATTTTCTATGAAATATTCTTTGTACAATTGCCCGAGACTTTGAACAATAGGTCGACCATTCGACCCAAAAAAACAATAACTAAAGAAGAAGAGCATGTAGAAAATAAGGAATTAATCATAATGAAGCCAAATGAATTAGTGGTATTCAATGAAGTTAGAATTATCATTCTATCATCTTACCTAATTGTTTTTTCTAAAATTTATTTTCTAATTATCGCCGATGAGGAGGTCAAAGCATTCATAGTTGAGTTAAGGTCGAGTGGTTTAAAATCATATTATTTTGAGAAGATCAAAGTAAAATTTAGAAAGATAAACAAAGAATGATACACATTTAATAGATGTAAACTTGGCAAGGCTTCCAAAGCCATATTCAAAATATCATGAAAATATTGTTGCAAAACGTCGAATCAGAACAATAAACGAACACTTATTAAGAGGCAACCCAATTTTCTATCATTTTCTTATTATTTTGCATCAATTGTTGTATTGCATTTAGAGTAGCTCCACACGTGCATTTAAAAAATAATTATAAAAAATTTAGAAAAAAAAATCTAGAGTTTTTAATTTTAATATATATTTCATTTCTAGAACGATGTCATAGCTTTTTGATATAGCATTATTTTATTACTTTTACATAAAAGTTGATACTGAAATTAATTTAATTCTAAAAATTTGACTAAAATTTGAGCACCAATACTATTCACCAATACATCTTATAATTTTATTCAAACAAACATTTAGGGTTTGTATGGTACAAATTAAATCAGATTTTAATTTAAGTTAAAATCAAACAATCAATATTAACCACATTTTTCATGTGTCCCACATCATTTCAACCACACATTTCAATTTTTTTTTTTATCAAAATCTACTTAAAATCTCCACCAAACACCACCTTATTTAAAGTTGAGTGATTTATGAAATTAAACCCCATCTCTAATCCATTGACATTTTCTGTTAAGCCTCGTTTGGCAATTTTTTTTATAAATAATTTTTAAATTCCAACATTCCAATTAATTCACAATTACATTTTGTTTGATTGGTTTTATTTTTCATGAAAAATATTATTTTTCCACTCAAATTTCTACTTTTGGAGTGTTTAATTAACATTTTTTTTCATAGAAATTATTTTTCAAAAGTTGGTCCCGTGATCATATTTTTCTCAAAATTAAGAAAAATATTTTCTTCGAAGAGGACATGATTTTATTTATCTCTCATCTATCCTATTCTTATGATCTAGTCATCCATAAAAGATGAATAAATATAACATTTTCTTCGAAAATAAAAATAATTAAACATATTTAAATAAGTCCTAAAATAATTATCATGAATTTATTTTATATCATTGAAAAATTTCATTATTCTAAGTAGCGTACACATACTTACAGGTACTCATTTATATACTCTTCCCAAACCAAGGCAAAGAAAAAGTCATCCCCAGAAGAAAGAAAAGAGTGCAAATTCCCCTTCCCATTTGCTTAAAATTTTATGAAGAAGCCGATTAAACTTATGGATTAAGAGTCTAAATTAATTGATTCTCTTCTATACAAATAATCTTTGTATAATTAACTACAATTATTTACAAAAAGATATAATCAATATGTGGGTCGAGCTAATTTGCGGTCTGATGTTTTACCGATTGTTGAAGCGATACTTGTACGAAGACGATGACCTCCTCGATCTCGATACCTCACATTCCAATGCCCTCTTCGCCGTCGCAAAAAGGTATAATTTATTTTTTTATTGTAAAAATAATCGTACTATCTGTTCTTAATTTTTTTTTCTACGTTTTGCAGATTGGAACAGCTTTATTACGGGAGTAAAGTCTTCGTTGGGCTTCAAATTCCTGACGCTGATTCGGGTTCTCGACAGAATGTTGATATCGTTCTTGTTACTAAGGGGTATATAGTTTCATCTCTTTTTTCATTTCGTTCTACTCATTCATGATCAAAGGTCTTAGCAACTACTGGTATTAATATAGAATTGCATTGTAAAATATGGTAAACTTGTTTGTTTATTTTAAGAAGATTGGATAGAAGATCAGTAATGAGGGGTTGGTGGTGCTGTGTTGTACTGTCTGCAGAGAGGCACTGGTGATATCTGTAATGGATGTATCGGGATTCATATCCATTGACAAGAATGGGAATTGGGTTTGCACTGGAGGACGTAGCAACAAAACTAAGTGTCTTCCAGATCCTGTAAGTTTCTCTTAATTTCTGGTCAATAAGTTTTTTTTTATTTTTTATTATTATTTATTTATTTATTTATTTTTTAACTATAATAGATTTTGCCTTATTTTATCAACTCATAAATTTGTGTCACTATTTGTGTTTAGTCTTTTTTTTTTTTCAATACCAATTTGTGTTCAGTCTTAAAATGCCTACAAGATGAACAAATTTCCCTAGCATAAATCTGAAGTTTTATTTATTGCTGTGCAATGGGAAGTTTCTGCTATCTGCGATCTTATGGAGGAATTATTCAAAACCCAAATGGCTGTCAAAAAAGACCATGCTAAAGAGAAACAGAGATTTGGATTCACTGTGAACTGCCGACTTCTATAATCTCGTTTACTTTCACCTATGGATTCCATCCCCACAGTCCCGCTTCACTTAGAGGCGGCTAATAGATCCAACATGCTACACTCATTAATTCTACTCTGCATAAATACTATTTTGCTGTTGTTCCTTGCAAGTGTTGGGGCTTATGCAAGTGTTGTTCTGCTATTCAGACAGTTGAAACAAAACGGCTAGTTCCCATTCTTGAAGCATATCTTGAACAAAGGGGAGTTGTTCTTCCAGAAGGATATCTGTCTAGCAAAGTCATATGTCCCAATCCAAAATTTAGGTATGCATTGGAACAAATCTTTTTCATCTGCCTACTAAATTTAAATCTAATATTGTTAATCACTCATAAGAACGTTGAAGACTATATCTTTATATTTTCACAATCTCTTTCTTAACTTGGAGTCGTATGATGAATGCATTTATCATCGTATGAATTATAAGGGTTATATGTTTTAGGACTAGCTGTAAGCTCATGTTTAATACTATCATATCTATAAAATCTTATCAGATTTAGTGCTATCTTTGCCAAGGAGCCTTGTATGCAAGCAACTTTTGCTTATTTCTTTTGAGAATTTTAGAAAGCTTAAGAAGTTTAGAATGATGAGGTAAAAAAAAAAAGATACCACAAATTTTTAATGGCATCAACTTACGTCTACTCGATAACTTTCATTAAATTTCTTTGACTGTCATTTCCAATACTGATTTTATGAACATGGTAGTGTAGAACTCTTAATCTCAAACCGTTTTGACCAAAAAATATCTCAAAACCACATAACAGTAGCCTAGCTGTTAAAGTTCATGATCATAAGAGTAGTTATTTATCTGTATGCCTAAGTCGTGGTACTGTATCAGTCATGAAGTGGCATAATTGAACAAGCACAATCATAAAAATATTGTTTAGCGGTATATCAGATATCCAGCACTACAAATCTGAAGTATAATTATTTCAGTATATCACTTACTTTTGACTATGTGAAGATAATAGTTAAATGCGAAACTGTTTCTACTTTTTTTTTTGTCCTGTAAAACTTCATTCTTGGTTACCTATTATTTCTTTGTTGTCTGTGTTTCTAACTCTGCTGCTATTTCAGTACCATTCACTCTGACGTGTTTCCACCTGAGGTCATTACCTATGAACAGTGGACACAGTTAAAACCCGAGCAAAAAAGTGTGCTTTCTGGATGGATCAAAGGCGCCTTTCGCAGTGCAAAGAAAGAAATGCAGGAATCATTAAATGAGAAGCTTTGTTCCACCCTCAGCACGGCTCCAATGTGGGATAGGTCTGTTACGGTTTTATCTTCCATTGTTTGATTTATGATGTAGTGTGACATTATGTTCTGACAAGTTTCCATGTAGATAGTGATAAGATTGACATAGTGTTGGCATTTCACATAAATCTGGATGGTTGAGGAGGAATAGGGGTTTAATACAGTCTCCAGTACAAGTGCATTGCTTTGCAATTGCTTTTGTCAATAATAGATAATAAAGAGTCACTAAGGCGATGCTGCTTCTTGAGTTTTTAAAATGTTTACAAAGTTACTCCGTGGAGGAAGAGAGAATAAAAAAGAATAGCTTTAAGAATACCTTGAATAGAGTAATTACTTTCTCCTCAGGATAGCCCCAAGTAAAATTAAAGTCCCCATTAATAAAAAGAATGGCTATTTTTTAAAAGAAAAGGCATGTGAATTATCAACCTGTCTGTAAGAAGCAAATATGCAGTTTGGGCTTGGGAAGAGTTAATAAAGAAGGAATGCTTTTATGCTTTATTATCGGGTCAATTCTTAGGTTCCATAGTTGTATAATTCTACCTCTTGGGTTACCATGCCTATTGACAAACACAAAAAATGAATATTTTCATTTATATTGATACTATTTGTGACGAATATGATTTCCATTGTTTGCGTTGAGATTATGCAAGTTGCCCTACAATGCAGGTTAGAGCTTAAAGGCAACAAGTATGTCCTGGGAGAATTTATGGAGTTTAAAGGCAAACAAGATGATCTTCGGGCATTAATAAATATCAGGAGATCAAAAGTTAGCCGTCTGATTGTTCAGAAGATAAGCATGTTTGGTTTTGGTATCTCCACTTACTATTGCTTATATTTTACATTTTGAGTTTAGAAATGTGCTTTTCCTCAGCACTTAGTGAGTATAAATTGTTAAACAGTGATGTGAGCCTGTGTGTCGAATAATTTGCACGACTATTGAGTTTTATCTGTAGAGATTCTTGCACAGCATAGTGAAATGTTTGTGGTCTTAGCATTCGACATTTCTTTCCTCTCATTTAACATGGCTTTATGCTGCATTCTCTTCCAGCCGATATATCTATCATACACCATGAAAATTTATGGACATAAAGGACAAAAGACAAATATGAACTACTCTGCTTAGGTCGTTATCCCTTCACAGGAATGCTATTTGACAAATCTTATATTTTTTTAATTTGAGAAAGATTTTTGGTTGCATTTTAGTGATAGGTCTATGGATTCATATCTGACAGAGCCTTTATTGTCCATCATATGCAGCTCATTCCAGGCTCCTAGTTTTATACTCTCCCCGTGATTATCGCAGTGCAGGGGCTTCTTCTTCAGAATGGAAAGAAGTGACGGTAAGGTCAAGCACTGAGGTTGTATTTCATCCTCAGAATTCCACAAAAGTGCATAAATATAAGCTGTCTTCAATTATTTCCATGTCACTGAGCGCCTGAAAGTGAATTAAGTTTGTTTGTAGTCGAGCTATACCCACTTGTCAATGCCAAGAGATCAGCGTATCAACCTCCATATGGTTGTTTTCAGTTTCACAAATCATGTCGACTTTGCTTCTACTTAGAATATGATCTTTTGAAACCCTATGTAAAAGTACTTTTGCATTGTAATAGAGACAAGTTTGATATATGAAATAAATTGATGTTCTCTCACCTCTCTTTTTTCCCTCCTCTCTCTCCTTTTCTATTCTATTCTTCACCCCTCTTCTATAATTCTACTCTTATACCCTATGTCAATTTAGTATTAGAGCAATTCATTTTCCATTAGTCTAACATCATTTGTCCTCAAATCCAAAAGTCACGAACTGTTTTCATCTAATCCATATAGTCACCTTCCATCATCCATGCAAGCCCTACAACTACTTTATTACTACAAAAAAAAAAAAAAAA
>CAIGRN010061810.1:0-14597 GCA_903798345.1 Fraxinus anomala
TTTAGTAAAAAATGCTTTCAATACTCTATTGTTTCTTTATTTTTTACCTGTAAGGCTCTGTTTGATAGGACAAGTTTTTCATGGAAGATGAATTTTTTTATCATTTTCCACTTTTTAGAGTGTTTGATAGGAAACATTTTTCGGGTAATTAGTTTTCCACCTTTTATTGGTTTGCCACATTTTCTTGCCTTTTGAGGAAAATCAATTCCCACCATTTTGGTGGGAATTTGTTTTCTAGGCAACTTTTTTTTTTTTTTTTTGATAATGAAAACAAATTATATTCTCAATTGTAATAAATTATATCTCTTTAATAGATAATTTCCTTGAAAAATAAAGTCAAACGAACACTAAAAGATCCAAAATTTCAATATTTTTCAGGTGAAAAATTATACCAATCAGACACAATTAATTGGCAATTCTTAGTAAAACAAGTTATAGACAATTTAATTCCATATAATTCATTTTTTTCCACTCAAATTTCATTCTTGCAATTAAACAGACCATAATTATTTTTTATCGAAGACATCACCATTCGCGGATTGAAAATAGGGATTTTATAGAGAAGTGGCAACGTGATATGGGGCCCAGTCAGTAGATTCCGTTCAGTGAGATGCGAGTTTTTCTTGTGTGGAGCATGTGATATTAACTTATATTGACTAATACATAGTGACTGGTCCTGTGGAGGCTTTCACGCTGTCAAATCTATCGACATTCTTCTATTCTTCCATTTAGCGTTAATGAATTACATCTCTGAATAAAATTTTAATTAAAATTTGAAATTAAGTAAATTAATTTATTCATAAAAGTGATTTCTTATTTACTATCAAAATAAGTTGGTAAAATGGAAACATATCGATTTATTTTCTCAAGCATAGCCAAACACGCTTAATAAAAGATAAAATATTCTTTATTTTTAATATTTAGAAGCTTTTTTTTTTCTTAATCAAAACTGGTTTGGCTTTTAGCCTTTGAAATTTTGCTTGTGATATTTGAGAGGAAGGATTCAGCCGGCCCAGTGCACATGGCAGGTACAGAACGCGGTCAGAATTGCAGCAACGGTTCTTCAAATTTGAATGCAGCTAATTTTTTATTCAAGGAATATGAATGACATCACAATATCTTTTTCTTTATTCTTGTTTATATTTTCGTGTCATGAATTTTCCTTCCCACTTTATAGTTTACAGTACTTCCACCATAAAAAAAAAAAAAAAAATTCAATCCCGCAAAGGGGTGAGATTTTTGGGAGTTTGAAAGACGTCTTCCATTTTCAAAAGTTAATCTTCAATCGCTCGTTCAATAATTCTGTTAATAACTAATCGTTTGTCTAGTATAGTGAATCAATTGAAGTCTTAAAACTTGTTTACTAGCATATTATCCTATACTCTTAAGGAATCGCATCGAAAGCCTACTCCATAGAAAGTTGGCACCTCGTCTCGAAAGTAATGCTTCGGATTGTGTCATCATTTTAGTCAAGGCACCTCAATCATCTTGCCTAGCTGCCTAATCATTTTGGAGAAGCTTGGGAGGGGCGAGATAATGTAGAGTACGGACCTTACATGCCTTCTTGCTTTTACTTTAGTTGTCATGTCGCATGTCAGTAGGACAAGACGCAATAGTGTGTATTTTTTATGTGTCTCAATTTTTTTCGGCTCCTGATACAATCCATATGCACCCACCAAATTCTTAGAGAAGAAAGCAAAGAAGTAGGACCCAGTAGAAGCATTCGATTGCCAAAGCCATTGGTACTTTTTGTGTTCTTGCCGGATTACAAAATAACGATCGAGGAGCCTTTTCAAAAAAAGAGGTAAATTCTTTAGCAGTAAAAGGGATTATAAGTTGAAGAATCATTTGTAAATCTAACCTTTGTACCCCATTTTTAGCCAAATGGTCCCTCCTTTTTCAGGCGTAATAATATATTTCAAGAGTTAGCATCTTATTTCTTAAGAGGGAAGCCTATGAAAAAGAGGCTTTGCATTCAACATATCTTTCAAAGTTATAATTATCAATGTTGTAAAAACTCGTTCTAACATTGATTTGAGAAAAATAAGAGTGAAAATGGTAGTAAAAAAAAAAAAGTGCTTTTCAAAAAACGTAAGAGATTTTAACCTATTCAGTTCACCTAATTTTCTATGCTTTTAACTATCTTCACATTTACCTTGTTTGTATTTGATTTGAATCTGGTTCTTGTTATTCCTAATCGAACTGGTTCGGTTCTTATAAAATTGATGATTATATTTTAAATAAATGTAAATATTAGGACTAGTCATGGCAATGGGTCGAACCGAGCCGGCTCGACCCTTAAACCCACGAGCTATGGAGCTCATGGCTCGTTTGCTCGTGGGCGAGCTCGGCTCGGCCCACGAGCTTTTCGATAATTTTTTTTTTTTTTTTTGCGGTTTTCTAAAAAAATTTCTTTAATTTTTCGCAAGCCCACGAGCCGCTCGCGAGCTTGATGAGCCAAACCTTGCTCGGCTCGTCAAGCTCACTTGCGGCTTGGTTCGAGCTCGTCAAAGGCTCCTTTTTTCACGAGCCAACGAGCTGCTCAACTCGATTGATACCACTACTTAAAACACATGACACTATACATGTAGATCATATTTGGTGTGTGCACACGTAATTAAATGTATATTATCAAAAGGAAATGTATATTGTATTTGTTATGTCGTGAAGTTTCATTTTAAAATATCAACTTTGTTAAGAGAAATAGTCAAGATCATTTATATGTTGATTGTTTTAACATTTTCTTAATCCTTTTATACGTTGATTATTTTCTTTTTACATGTTCAATTTTTGCGGGAATTAAAATCAGATTTTTATTAAATTTTGATAAAAGTTGATGAAATGTGTGGTCGAAAAGTTATAAGTCTCATAAAAAATGAGGTTAAAATTAATTATTTATCTTAATTTTACAAAACATGGATGTGAAATTTTATCCCCTAATAAACTAACTTTGAATATTTTCAAAGCAATAATTAAAGAAACTGTGGCGCAATATTAGCAAAAGAGAATCAAATCGAGAACTATGAAGACTTGAAAATTTGGAACAAAAACATAGACCTAAATTTTAGGACTATTAGTGCTTCTTCAAATATTATTCTTAAATGATCCAACGGTCACTTACATCTCTACCGACTTTCACGTCACCTTCCCCCATTTCCTACCATTTCCATATTCCATATCAATTTGACGTGTCAGATCAATTTTTAAAAAATAATAGAATAATCGTGTTTATATTTGCTGGAATTCAGGTTTAATGAGGACCTTATTTTCTTGGAATTTAAGTACAAGCGATGTAGAGAGATTTTTAATAGCTTGGTTTTTTTTACTGGGCTTTTGTCCCTTTGTATAGGTCATTGACTAGAACTTGTCGTCCTAATAACGTCAATCTATAGTGTTCGATTTAGACTTACGTGTCATCGTCTTTTTTGTAGAGATTTTATTGATTGAATAGTTCGATGACTACGAAACCATCATGTTACCTACGACGTAAGCCTCCACTTTAGTGTATCATACTTTTCTCTAAGAGCCCAATTGCCCAGTTCAATAAGAATAATCCTCTCTAATTGGTTGTTGCGGGTAGTATTGTCACTCAAGTTGAACACTTTTTCAATCATGCAATGATTATGTTTCAGGATGACGTTTCTCGTTAATCGATCTTCGGTGCTATCCTATATGGTTTCAATGAAAAATGTGCTTTTGATCAAAGTGAAGATGAACCCCAAATGATCCGACATGAATTTTCGAATCGGCACCAACACCTATTAGTGTATTTATATATTAGTTCTAATTGTGACTTCCACTGATGGAATGGTTTTTTGTCATATTATATCACACGGTAAGTTATAGATACCAACAAACCATTGTGTACTATACTGATTCGTTGAAGAGTGCATTACAGAACAAGAAAATATTGTCAATAATTTCTTGCAACAAACCTGACATATAGTTGTTGGCTGGGGCGGCGGGACCCTCTTGGAATTAAAAAGGTATGGAAGCTCAGCCAAGTTGTAATATTGGTGTGAAAGCTTAGTCACGACATTTGAACACAAGTCACCTATGTACTCATTTATTCGTGTTTATCCATAATGTTTTACCTTTATTTTTCTTGGGACGTGAAAGAAAATATTGCAAAGAATACTGTGAACCAAGAAGAACGATGACTCCATGTTGTCCCAACTCATGATGTAAGTCACTTGAATGGACACAATGCATATAAATTCCAATATTTAAATTAGAATATCTCGAACATCAAAGTCAAAACAAGAGAATAAAAAGAAACAATCGACGAGATTTAAGCGAGTATTAACAAAGTAAGTTTGACCAAGCGTGAAACCAACTAGTCCGACAAACATGAGAAGTTGTTAGTTTGAGTCAATAGACTAGACTCTAGAGTCCTTCACCTCATACAAGACTCACATTTGACAGTCTTCACAATAAATAGTGGCATGAAATTTGAATCCATGGTGGCAGTGCATTAATGAAGTTTTGTCTATTGCCTGCCACCGGGTTGGTGGCGCACCTGGCGGTGGCCTCACCTGTCCTTGAAGGGTGTGGTCGGTGTTCGTTAATTGTCAGGCAATGCAATGAAAAACACTTTCTGAGAATGGGCCGAGTTAAATTCTGATGTCTGATGTGTGGAGATACAGTGCACTTTGGGGCTATTTCTCTAGATAAGGGAATGTTGGATGGTGACTACCCCTCACATTAAAAATTGTCGACGACCTATTGTGCAAAACTCTACCCATTTGTATTGATGTTGTAACTTTTAAAGTAAAGCCATATGCCCTATATTCAGTATTGCACTTGCTACAAGATCAAGGCAGCTAGAAAATTAAAACTCCTGGTAAAAGAATTTTGATCAACAGAAAAAGGGACGGACAGATGCATTAAGGGGAAAAAAATCATTGAATATATAGAACAAGCTTTCTTTCCATCTCTATTTCTTTTATAAACCCCTGAGTTCATATCCTGTGTAGCAGCTAAGCTGCTAAGAATAAATGCTATACAATTCTTTTTTAACTTAAATCAATGAGTATAACCTTCATACAGTCTGAAGAACTTCATTGTCAGTCTTCGCATCGGTAGACTTCGATGGAAACTTCATCGCCTTTACACGGAAAGCTGCCTGCAGAATGCATAGAGAATGAGTTCGATGCATATAAACACTCAGTATTTTATAAAGGCAAAGCAAAAAAGAAAAAGAAAAAGAGTACAGGCAGTAATATTTTCTTCCACCAATGAGGTTATGTGAAGCAGAAGTAAATGAATCCACATTTCTCATTCCAAGATAACAATTTTAAAGGATTTAGGCAAGCAACAAAGGTGGGAAAAAGAAGAAAAATAACCTTTTTATCAGAACCAAATTCGATTACATCGGATGGATGAAAACGAACAGGGAAGTTGGGAGACGCCCTATACCGCCTGCCCTCATTACTGCAAAATAATTTTTTTTTTTCCCGTAAGATGAGGATGTTTGTGAACCAATGACAACAATAATAATCATTTAATTAAATTATTCAACTGTCTTTTGCACGAAAAATCTTCTCGTTACGTACTCAGTGATCCAGGTGCCATGTTCACTTCTCAAGTCAGTTACAAAAAATGCTCCATCCTTGTAGCTTATCCGAGCATGCATCTTAGAGACCTGCAATAATGTCAACCCTTTTTTATGAAGAATTAAGTGAAAAATATAGAAATACTTCAATATATATTTTATAAGGATACGGATGTAATTAGCCATGTCACCTGAGGGGATGATATAGCTATTGATACTCCAGGAAAGTTTGGATGTGACACGCTCCTAAGATCAGAAAAGTACTGTTGTTATCGTGCTGTGAATGCATAAAGAAATATTTTGGAGCTGTAATTTAACTTTCAGTACAATGTATCTTATAGAAGCTGTATGGAGAAAATGGTTTAGTGATATCATACCCGATGATGCATGGTTTCTTCTCGTCTCGGCTTAAGAAGATTGTTTCAGATGTAGCAGTTGAATTTCCCATAGGAAACAGAAACCAACTACAAATGACCAACAAATACACCAACATAATTTTTGAGCTTCTTGAACACAAGTAGATGATTTCTAAATTTAAGGAAAACAATGACACAAACTTGACAAATGCCATACTCACTCTGCATTAAGTGCGCGCTCCAGGGCATCATCATCTGCAAACCATCTTCGTAATTGATCGTTGGCCTACAACCATTAGAAAACATAAAATCAGCTCTTAAATGACGAACCATTTTTTCACCCAATCATGGAGCATAGAGTAATAAACTTCCGAGTATGCTGACTGTGCATTTAGTTTCTTAAGTTACATACTTTGTCTGAGAGTCTGCACTGCAACAATCTTCCTTCAAGGTTTGAGCTGAGAAAGGTAGAGTCCATTACTTTATGTACGGTAAATTAATACAATTCACATGAAAAATACAGCTTATACTATAATGGAGATTTTCTGTATGAAACTTAGTACAACTAATTGTCGAACCTCTCTTCAGTAAATTATTCTACTGAGTATCAAGATTTCAAGATGCGAAAGGACTCATTTTGCAATAAGTAATTACTTCAAGAAGTATCAATCAGTTTAACTGTGAATCAATATTTTCATAATTGTCGTTTAGTGGAAAGAAAACGAGGGCAGATGCTTAAAAGTCAGTTATAATCTAATACTGAGTTAATGGTGGACAAAAAGTCATCAAATCTCACCCGTTACCTCCAAGAACCCAATTTAGCATTAAAGGCATACCGACGTCGATAAAGACTCTCCCACCAACTCTTCCAGGATGTGGTATCCTAAACTTTGTCAAGAACTACACAAACAAACAATAGGCTTCAATGAAACTGCAGGAAACTCTTGTGCCAAACTGGAATTATTTCCAAGTTATTACAATTTTGTAATTGGAATGGCAAATATTTTTACCGATAATGGACCAAGTCCCACGCCCAGGTATGCCTTGTATGTTGATGCCATAATTGCAGCCATCCTTGCTAGTCCATGAATAATTGCAACTCGTAGTCTTCGAGTGCTCTCATACCTGAAGTAATAAAAGTAAAGATAGAGAACCCCGCAATTGGATAAATTGTGACATAGTATATTTACATCTGAACCATTCTTCTAAATTTATGACTTCTGAGAGAAAAGCTCCATCTTACGGTTTATTCTAGAAATGGTATGGCAGAAATATGTCATATGCCTGTCAACTTCAATCTCCAATATATCTTTTGTCTTCATAGCCATTGCAAGCCATGCAAGTTTATTTCATAAGAAACCTTAGGTTCATAAATCCTCTAGCTTTTGAACAAATAATTACTTTAAAGAAACCCATAGTCGACTTTATAAAGTTTGCTAGACGGCAATAACAGCCAGCAAATCATGCTTTACCTCTTTAAAGAAGAAATGACATCAATGTGGGTTCTTGACTCCGCACTTTTCCTCCAAGCTTTGTCCAGCTCCAGTGCCAATTGNCACTTTTCCTCCAAGCTTTGTCCAGCTCCAGTGCCAATTGATAGCTATCCTGCACCATGAAGAAAAATAATTCAATATGACTTCTAGTTCAAAGCTAGAAAGAACGCTAAATATAACCAAGTAAAAAAAAAATAGCAGACATAATTATATAGTGTTTTTTTTAATACATAAGAGTTGCAAAAGGGAGAGACAACTATTAACATACACTGTAAGCATAAGAAATTCAAGCTACGATGTCTAATATATATATCGAGTGACAAATACCAAAGGCAAAAAGATGCAAAACTAAAATAGCTAAATTGTGTACCTCAATGGCCATACATCCCCCTTGACCCAAGTTGGGCTGCATAGCATGGATTGAATCTCCAAGTAAGGTTACACGACCCTTTCCCCACGTAAAAGTTGGTGTCCTATCATATATGTCACGTCGAAGAATTGCATCTTCATCCGTGGTTAGCAATAGATCTATTACGTTATCACACCAACCTTCAAATAATTTAAGCAACCTTTCCTTTTTACCTGAAATTGAAGGGGGGAACAAGAAAATTACACCTGAAATACTTTGGAGATAAGTTATTCTACTTTGCACAATTTTCTTTCATGCATCTTAATCCTCCAGGACATTACCACAGACAATAATTAAATGTAATCTAGAATATATACTTGTCATTTGTACTTCCATTCACAGTTAAAACTCTCAGAGAAAAGGGAATTTCACTTGAGAGAGAGAGAGAGAGAATCCAAATACTAGCAAAAAAGAGAAAACAGCATAAATGTCTCTCCACGAAAAACAAGTAAAAGAAATTATGCTCAAGCTCGTATATAGAACAACATTCCATTTTTTCTACTTTTCAAAAAATTGAATGATTGAAGTTTTCTATTTGTTCTGCAAAAAGTTGCAGGATAATAATATTGTCATCTTTTAGTCAACGAAATGTCATGCAAGATTTAACACCAGAAAGCTCTGGGAATTATGCCTTAGAGGGCTTTGCAACTGTTACATTAGCTTTATCTATTAATCTTATATCGGCAAGAGAAAAGCATTCTGAGAGTAACTACCCTGCAGAACATCTACACCACCAGCTGGTTCGTTGTGAAATGCATACCACTGCATCTTTCCTCCACCCACATCAGAGGAAACAAAGTACTGTTTATGTCCCAAAAATACTCGATACCTTTCACAAAAATTCAGAAATATGAGCTTCTTTCTCAGAATATATAGCCTAAGTCAACGGGTATATACAAGGATAAGATGCAACATGTCAAGCATATACAACATACCCAACAGTCTCAATATCAGCAGGAACAAAATCTGCAATTCCAGTGTAACAAGTGTAGCCCGAGTATATAGCTTCCGTTGGTCCAAACAAATTTCACCAAACAAATTTCTCCTCACCTATGCGAAACTCATCATCCAAAATGTCAGAGTTAAGAGACACTCAAATTGCAATGTATAATATGATCTAGAAAGTACACAATTGCACGCGTGCGTTTAATCTTAATCATCCAACGCCAACAGATTTACAATCAAGAAATTTTAACCAGAATATTCCAGCAAACAAAAAGGGAAGATATTTATATAACCAGATATTTACAGTTAATCTTTCAGTAAATATCTGTAACTAGGGTACCATGCAGAAATATTTAACTTTATTTTTGATTGACTGGCAAATAAGTTCTTAATACTTCTTATTCTCATTAAATAATACAGTAATAAACAAAACAAAAATGAAAAAGAGAGATACCTTCGACCAGATTCCATCAGCACCAACTAGAACATCGCCTTCATAACGCTGTCCATTCTCAAGTATCACAGTAACCTGAATTTGCAGAACACAAAGTACGAAGGTGCAAAATTAAGATTTACAGAAATACGAGGAATGTAATCCACATCTACCTTAATTCTTTTATAGGATGGAAAGAAAATTTCAGCGCAGATAAAACTACCTTTTGGCCATCATCCTCGAAGTCTACTACATTGCTTTCATTCATGATGATATCTTCTCCAACCGCACGAGCAAGGATTTGTTGCAATGTCATGCGGCTAATTACTCTAGTGACTGGAAGTCCCCGTTCTGCTGCAGGAGTGAATGTATCAAACTTGATGTACCTGATAATCAACTAATTAATCATTTTAAGCAATTTTTCTGATACAAGCTAGAAGTCATGAGAATTACTTATACAGTGTACTGCACATTATCCAACATAATATTGTCATTAGTGCCTAATTTCAGTCACTGTACACTTGCCCTCTGTACCTCTCTTTCAATTGATCAATGAAACTAAATTGGATTGCTCTTGTTCTCCATGTACCAAACATAAATGAAAACAAAGAAAATACACATAAAATTTTGAAAAACTTTACTTGAACAAGAACAAAAAGCTGATAGCCATAATTCTATGAAATACACTAAACGATAATTTCTAACAGAAAACCTTAATCTTTACTGGTCAGTGCTATGTGTTACACAAGTCAAATTTTAGATGCATGCATTCATATTAGATTGGGGCAAGCAAGGATGACAACTTAGGATATACGACAGAGAGAAGCCACACTGAGAATGTTAAGAGGAAGAAATACAAGAGCTTCATAAAGAACATAAGAAGCTTATGTGGGAAAAATGCAATTTCAAATTTTAAGTTCATGCCTTGTGCTCAACCATGTTCAGAAAAGAATTTACGAAAGCCTCAACAGCAGAGTTACGGATAAAATGCATTTTGTCGTATCTCTTCTAGTTCTAGCATATCAGCTATTTCACAAGTGATGACAATTTACTCTCCTTCGAACCAATGGAAGTTAAAAAGGGCACACATTGTTTTAACATCAAAATCTGTCATTCTGTTCAATTCCGTTCAAAATTTCACGTGCTTGTAGTAATTGATATTGATCACTGCCACCCTTTGGCTCAAATCAGAAATGGAACTACTGAGGGAGATCAAAGTGGTGACAGGCAATTTTTACCTTCAGTTATTAGCTCTAGTTAGCTCCATAAAATTTCCCATCACCAACACATATAGCCAGCATAACTAAAATCACATACTGATAGATAAATGGAAATGAATCACATGGCTTGCAAAGTTATCTACCATCTACATTTCTAAGTTTTAACACCCCGAAAATCTTAGCTGGCATAGGCTCAGCACGGTCAGAAAAAGGAACGATTAATAACAAACACGAAGCCAATAACTATCCTCTCTGAGTGACAATTCATTATATTCCTCAAACACACTTCTTCATTATTCGAAAAATGCTAAATATTTAAATAGACACACAAACCTAATTACAATAAATTAGGATAAAATAAAACTTTAGACATACTTATACAAGCAATTCACACTCTTTAACTTATTAATGAAACTATTAAATCAATCTAGCTTATTGGTGACGTGTGTGGTGAGGCTCAATTTAAATAAATAAATATGTCCCGTGCTGAAAAAGTGAAGCCCCTACTTCTGGTCCTGGATATTTGAAGAAGTGCCGTCTAGTACTAATAGTCTTACTTAAGAGTTAGGTATAGGCCTAGATTTAATTCAGTGAGTCACGCCATCAATTAGCTAAAGCTTTACAAAGGTAATAACAAACTTACCAATTGCCAGAAATACCATCAACCAAGCCATTAATCCGGTCACCGGTGATGCAGCCGGCACTCATAACTTCTTCAGCCACATCCAGATCAATAGCTTCCAAAGTAGCCAATGCATTGCTCTGTATCTGAATTGGACCCCTATACTGTCCCTCCCCTCTGATGGCACTCAAATCCTTCTCAAACACCAACACATCAAACCCCTTCTTCTTCGCCGCCAACGCGAAAACCAGGCCGCCAATACCTCCACCAGCCACCAGAATCCTCAGCTTCCTTTCCGGTGGCCTTGAATTTGTATCAGTTTCAGCCGGTTCTACTTTTGGAACTTGAGCCAGTGTGGCCTTCACTTTTGTCAGTTTCTTGATATGCCCATTTTCTCGGCTTCTTGAATAGAACTTGTTGTGCAAAGAATCATACACTTGTGCTGGAAAATCTTTGGATATGCCCAGATGGGTTCTTGAAAACACAGCTGTTGATATATTTACTGGATTATAGAGCACAGGTGAAATCATTTTAATTTGAGGTAACTGAACAACACTTGATGGTGTTCTAAAAAAAATACAATCTTGAAAATTTATTGCAGCAAAATGGAAAAGACAACAAATGAGAAGCGAAAAAATAAACTGAAGTCTGCTCTTCCTCCACTTTCATGGTTTTGGTCTGTGACACTAACGGTGGTGGTGGGGCCACAGCAATTCGGAGCCAATCGTAAGACAAGAAGCTGCACCAAAGACGAGGATTTCATCGCCATGTGGCACGCTCCTGTGGCCTATCTGCATTACTCAGCACTCAAAAGATCCAGACACATGTTGTGGATGCCCTTTTTTTCTATATTTTGATATTTTCTGCTTGAATTCTATTGTGAATTGAAAATCAATTATTGGTTGACTAAGAAATACAAATCTGATTTGTTCAAAAAAAATAAATCAATCACCAATAATCAAACAGTATTAGTAAATGAGAAAGTTCTTGAACACGATTACAACAGGACTTCTTGTTTACAAAATTTACTCCGCATAGATCTAACACCAACCAATCGATATAATTAGTGGATAATACTTATAAATTCTATAAAATATATGAATAAAAAGGGATTTGATCTTTTGTAAACATTATCGAAACATAGATTTATTTGAATTGTAGAAATTATTTCAAACTATCTAAGTGTATTTTTGCAATTTGATAGGGTAGCATTCTTTTTTTTCTTTTTCTTTAATGGGTAGGTGTGGCATAGATATCGGAAATAAAGACGTGTTTTTTTGTTATGAATTGTAATAAATATGTCCCTCGCCACCTAAAATGCACAAATTGTATGTTCCATGGTAATTGAAAAATGGACCAAACAGCAAAAGAAAAAGAAGCAATCAATTAGCAAATGCCATGTATAAATATCATACTTTTGACTTCTCAATTATTTTTTATATCTTTTGATTATTTTCTCCATTATAAGTGCAGAAAAGACACCAAATTCTGAATAAAAAATGCATAAAACAAATCAATTAGTCAATCCCAATAAGTGCTTGCTAATTCATGCCTACTTTTTATTGAATAAATAAAAAGTAGTTTTTAAGTGTTTGAATATTAATTGCAAGGGTAATTGTCACAATAAGTCTTACGTTTGCCAGTTTTGTGGAATATTCCCATAACATTTAATTTTAGCATAAAACTCTCCCTAAATCACCCCAAATGTTGCGGATTATACGTTTTCGTCCTTTCTTCTTGTAAAAAGATGAATTTACCCTCCTCTTTAAATTTTAAAAAAGAAGAAGAAGATGAAGATGAAAAACCAAAAAAAGTAATTGCATCCATAACCCCGAAGATGTCAAAAAGTTCAATTAAGTCCTAGTTAAAACAATTATTTCTTCTACACCTCCTCCCCTAACACCATCAACAGAATTTGGGAACAAAAATCAAGAAATTTAAGAAAAACATTAGAAATTTAGGAAAAACTGATAATGACTAGATTCTTCTATTGTTTCTTTTCTTTCTTCAATTTGAACGTTTGGTTGCTATCGATTTATTCATCAATGGGATTTATTAAGTTGTTCCCATATCTGTGGTTGGTGCAGTAGCAACTTCTTTTGGTGGTGGTGGTGGCGGCGGCGGCGTGGAGGAGAAGGTGGAAAAGAAAGAATTTTCTAAATTTTTTGATTCTTTTAATTAGGACTCAACTGCACTTTTTAAAAAATTTGGGGTTATGAATACAATTAATTAATTTTTTTTCCTTTTTTATTTGAAGATGAGGGTAAAATCGTAATTTTACCAAAATGGCGAAATGTTTATTCCACAGCATTTGGGTAATTTAGGGTTTTTTTCGCCAAACTGAAAAGTTAAGGAGGTATTCCACAAGATAAAAAACGTTATAATGGTATTGTACTAATCACTCGAATTGCATTTGCCAATTAGTGGGGGAAGGGGCGGTGGCATTGGGACTATGATTTGAACTATTTTAAAAAATAAATAGTCTTTCTTACGTATATGCATTTGTTCACAATATTTGGTGATAGGAAGACAAGTAGAAAAATTCTTCGGTCAATCTCAAACTTTTGGATTATCTCAAATCAAATAAGCAACTTATGCTCATCACTCAAATTGCAGCTTTATCAAATTTGTTAAATAAATTATCTTGGCCCACCCCAGAAAAAAAAAAAAAAAAAAAAAAAATTTACATAGAAAAAAGAATGGAAGAAACCGAAAATAAATAGTTAAGTCATTATCGTGAAGTCTTTTTTAAGTGTGATGGAATGCATGTGTACCAATTATACCCAAAAATATCTATGATTCGTCCAAATTAATGCTACATGTGGAGAAAATTGGGGCACGATACCCCTTTTTTTTTTCCTTAGCTAGTCTGCATATAATGTCGTGCTTGGCTTACAAAAGTGTATTTAAGTTCCTGTTTGTTCATCTTTATTTTTATTTTTTTTTAAATTTATTTTCAATATATATTGTCATATTTTGCACGTAAATTCAAATTTTTTTTAAACTTTTTAATCAAACATTCTCTAAAAATTCGCTATTTCAAATTTTATTTTAACTAAATAATAGTAAATAAATTGGGGCTAAATCATGAAGGAAAAGGTAATAAATGAATTTTTTAATAAATTCTAATTGACATTTAATATTTTAATCTCATTCTTCTACTTATTTTCAACCACACATTTTTCAATAAAATAATATTGAGTTGAACTATAAGTACAAAAAAATTTCTGTGCTCACAAAACACTCACATTCAAGGACGGGAAGATAATTTTTTTTTTTCAATATTTTAATACATGGGGCCCATACCATGTGACTGAAAATTCAAAAATATGTTGAATTTCTATAATATATTTCCTGTACTTTCAGCATAAATCAATAATATTTTCCATCACATCAATAATTTTTCCTTCTTTTTCAATCACACATTCTCTATCAATCTACTATTCCAAAATACATTTTTTCAAAATAATATGGCTCAAACACAATAGCGTGATGACTTTTTTCATTTCTCAACATGTTTGTGTGGACTTAAAAATATAGTACTACTCTAGAAGGGGGGAAAAAA
>CAIGRN010061818.1:0-14959 GCA_903798345.1 Fraxinus anomala
GTATGGAATAATTCATTATTCTTGTTCGTACAAGAAAAGAAAACCCTAGTCGTCCTTCTTGTTCTCTGTGTGGATCACCATTAGAGGTTGGACAATTAGACAGCTTAGATTGCAGACCGTGATCATTTGAGTTCGAGAATCAGCAAAAGGAGTTTGCAAAATTCATCAAAGGTATTATTCTAAATACAGTTTCTATCTAAACACAAAGCATATCCGTGATGAAAATTAAAAAATAATTTATTTTTCGCTGTGCATGATTAAGTAAATTACCAACATAAAGTTCAAACTTTCTATAAAGAGCGTAAATTCACTCTTAAGCCCTTCTGATTAATACTTGAAAATTTTCAAATAATTCTAAAACAAAATTAGAATAGTTTGGTAAACTTTAAGTGAAATTACTTCAGTAGGTCAAACTGAACAATAATATCATAATACACCTCTAAATGTTGTAGAGATCCCATACCAATCAATTCAAGAATGCAGTGAGGTTATTGCAATAATACACCATTGGATACTCTAGATATCTCATCCACCTCAATTTAGGGAACAAAGTGAGATTATTGCAATTATATACCTCTAGATGTTGTAGCAGGGCCGGCTCTGGCCCTAGGCAAGTAAGGCCACTGCTTTGGGCCTCATATGTTAGGGACCTCTAAAAAAAAGAGCCCAAAAACTGCCCCCAATAAAAACCCCTCAAATCCCTTAAAAAAGAAAAAAAAATGGACAGAGCCGCAGAAGAAAGAAACCAATCGTCGAAAACTCCAACCCTCTCTCTATTTTGCCTCCATTCAATAGTAATCAGTCGAGCCAAGAGAGAATATTCTATCCCATTAAGAGATTATTTTATACAAGTAATTTGATGAAAAATCCAACCAATTACAGAACTTGAGATTAGAAAATGGTGGCATAGGTACTCAAGGCCATCGCTTGGCGCTTAGGATCCCTATCAAGCTATCCTCGTATGATCTGATCAAAGGAACTCCATCTCTGAGGTAATTTATCATGTAAATTCATCGGTGTTATTAATTAGATTATAACCCATTATATTTAATTAATTCAAGATCCAAAATTCCTTAATTCTAATGATTTATTTACACAGTACATATATGATCTTAATCTTTATACTCAATTTTGATTCAATAGTATGTATTGTCTCTGGAACTATTTCACAGGTTCAAAAAGTAATAATGGAAGTGTAATGTAAGAATTTTGACAAGGTTCTGATTTTTCCAATATTTGTTGGGGGTTGTGATTCCTTTAAGAAAACAGCATATAAAATTCTAAGGACGGTGAATAACAAGCAATGCTATAATCAATTCAACTCTTTGGGGGTAGCCATTGCCTTTCTTCCTGAATGTTTCTGCCTGTAAGCATGTTTTGTTTGTACTTTCCCAATTTAGATTTTGTTTAATTTGTTTATATGAGTATTGCTCTTTTTGTATTTGTTACTTCTTAAATCTTCACAGTCAAATATTTTTGTCAGAAAAGAATAGAATTTAAGTAAGTATTGATGATTTTAACTAAGCCTAGCCAGAATAGTTGTGCGTGGAAATGTCTGATCTGAAGAAACTAGTAAGTATCTTCTGTGGTTCCATTGATCTGCTGTTCTTTTTCATTTTTGTATTCATAAGTTCATTAAAGGAGAAAACAATAGATGCAATCAGTATGATTTTAGAATTAACGAAATTGTTCTTACTATTACTTCCTAAACATTTCCAATATCAGATGGTACTGGCCCTCTAATTGCTTCATTGTATTACGTGAAAAGAATGGGGTGTTCTCTAATAGTTTCTTAAATTTACTTCAACAATGGGTTATTGGTACTTCAATAAGTTGTTATAACTTTATTATCGGGATGTAAATTCTGTAAGAAAAATCAGTTAGTGTTATGCTCTTTCTTTATTCTTAAGTATTCTCCCATTCTTGAAATATGTATTTGACGTCATTTTATTTATTTTTTATGATTCAAAAATTTGTGGACATAATGAGATGATATACCAAGAAAATAATATAAAAGTGTTAATTATTTAAATATTTAAATTTTGTTACGTCTGTGAAAAAATGATTATGTTGAAGGGCATCATAATAATTAGTTGCCTAGGACCTCTAAATTCTCAGGGCCGGTCATGTGCTGTAGAGATTCCATCCTACTCAATTTAGTAACAAAGTGAAATTAATGTAATAATACACCTCTAGATGCCGTAGAGATCTCATCGCACTCAATTTAGGAAATGATGTTAGATTATTGTGGTAAGACACTTCGTGATAATATAAAGATCTCATCATATTCAATTTAGGAAACAAAGCGAAATTATTTAATAATACACATCTATATATTTTAGAGATACAACCTCACCCAATTCAGGAGCGAAGTAAGATTATTGTAATAATATACCTCTAGATACTTAGAAATTCAATCTCACTCAATTCATGAACGAAATAATACACCTCTAGATGTTGTAGAGATTTCATCCTACTCAATTCAGTAATGAAACAATACACATTTAGATGCTGTAGAGATCCCATTCCACTCAACTTAGGAAACGAAGTATTGCAATAATATATCTCTAGATAATGTAGAGATTCCATCCCACTTAGTTTTGGAAACAAAGTGAGATAATTGCAATAATCCATCTTTAACTATTGTAGAGATCTCATCTCACTTAATTTAGGAAACGAAGTGAGATTATTGCATTTTTATACATTTAGATGTTGTAGAGATCCCATCCCATTTAACTTAAAGAAGCAAAGTGAGATCATTGCATCCAAACTCATTTAGGTACTAGTAGAGTTCCCTTTGAAGAGAATATAAACCATAATGATAAGAATTTGATTAAACAAACATAGAGAGAAGAAGAAGAAGAAGAACTAAGATAGAAGGAGAAGAAATCGATTCATTGAGCCACCAAAATTAGGGCAAAATATGAGGTACAATAAGTTTATATACTATAAAATAAAAGAAGAGACAAAAGACAAAACTACCCTCAAACTAATAAAAAATTACATTAACATGCATTAACATCCCCCCTTCAAACTCACGATGCGATAGCAAGAAGCACTGAAAGTTTGTCAAGCAAGAAATGCAAATGATGAACCGGATGAGACTTTGTGAAGAAGTCAACAAGCCGCAATGATGAAGAAACGAAAGGTAAGGAAATTATGCCATTCTACTGATGATGGAGAATCAGATGACAGTCAATCTCAATTGCTTCGTGCACTTATGAAACAAATAATTGTGATAGATCTAAATAGTACTTTTATTATCACAATACATAAGAGTTGGAGAGAAAGAAGAAATAACCATGTCTGCAAGTAACCAACGCAACCACGTAATACCAGTGGTAGTGGATGTCATAGCACGATACTCTACCTCAATAAATGAACGACAAACTATAGTTTGTTTCTTACTTTTCCAAGAGATAAGAGAAGTACCCAGAAATATACAAAAGCCAATAGTGAACTTACGATTGGTGGGGTTATTGGCTCAATTTGCATCAGAGTAGGCACGAAGCATTGTAGAGAAGTTTGATGAAAATAAAAGACTCTGAAAATAAGTACCATGAAGATAGCACAAACTTCAAACAACAATTGCCCAATGAACTATAATAGGAGCTAAAACAAACTGATTAACAATGTGAACATCATAAGCAATATCAGGACGTGTAATGGTGAGATAAATCAGACATCTAACAATAGTACGATACAAAGTGGGATTAGTCAAGGGCACACCTCATAAAGTGAATATTGAGGCCTTAAGAGGAGTATCAACAATTTTAGTATCAGTAAGAAAAGCACGCTCAATAACATTAGTAGCATACTTTGACTTAGAGAGAAGATAATCTCTATGAGAAAATGTAACTTTGATCCCCCCAAAAAATAAGATAATGCACATAAGTCCTTTATTTCAAAATGACGAGCCAATTCTGATTTTAGATTAGCAATCTCATAAATATCATTACCAATAATAATCATGTTATCAACATATAATAAAAGTAGAATGTGACCAATTGAAATGTATCTAAAAAATAGTGTAAAGTCATGTTAATTGGATGTAAAACCAAGAGAAGAAACAATAGTGGAAAATCTCTCAAACAAGGCACGAGGTGCTTGTTTAAGACCACACAGTTCTTTCTTGAGTTTGCAAATATATCCAGGAGTATGAGACACACCAGGAAGTGGAACCATATAAACGTCTTCCTAAAGACTTTCATTCAAAAAGGCATTTTTTACATCTAATTGAGAGAAACTCCACTAATGAATAGATACAACTACAATAATGTACGAACATTGGTCATCTTAGCAACAAGAACAAAGGTTTCCTCAAAATTCAGACCATACTGTTGAGTAAATCTCTTAGCAATCAATCTAGCCTTGTAATCCTCAATTGAACAATTTGATTTTGATTTTATAAACTCACTAAGAACCAATAACATGTTTATCCGAGTTATTGAAACCAAGTCCTAAGTGTCTATCTTATGTAGGGCAGATAATTATCACCTATGGCTTGTTGCCAAAGAGGATCTAGAATAACTTTTTTTTTATAGGAAGAGGGTTCATAAACTTTGTGAATAGAGGTTAAGAAATAGTAAAAGAACTCTGAATAACAAAAATAAGCAAAATCGGTAATTGAGTGAACATACGAATATGTTGAGGATATCAAAGAGGTGCTAGAGTAGGAGTAAGATCAACAATCTCAGTTGGTGATTGGGAAGCACTATAATGATGGGGATATCATGAGTTGGCACATGAGTACCTATAGTACATAAAGGATCAACAATACATAGAGTATGTAAAGCAAGTCTATCAATATCATTAGATAATGGATTAGTACGAATGAGGTCATACTTGGTCATGTCATGAGTATTATTAGAAATAGAAAAGATTGAAATATGCTAAAAAAACATAACATGATGAGAAATATATTTTTTTTTGTTAATGTGATCAAAATAATGATAACCCTTTTGACCCTGCCCATAACCTAAAGAAACATAGAGTGTGATGTCAATTTACTACGTTTTACTTCAGGACAAAGAATAAAACAAGTACGACAAAACTCTCAATAAGGAATAATAAGGAGGATGGCCACATAAGGTTTCAAAAGACGATAAACCCGAAGTATGAGAAGATGGAATCTTATTAATTAAAGAAACAACAATGAGAACCGCTTCCACAAAATTCACTACGAACTTTGGTAGACAAAAGACGAGAATGAGCAGTTTCTACAATGTGCCTATCCTTTCGTTCAGCAACACCATTTTTATTGTGGGGGTGTTAATACATGTGGTTTAGTAAATTTTGCCATCAAAGGCAAGCAGCTGAAGTATACTTCGCACCAAGTCACATTTAAAGCACTTAATCACAGCAGAATGTTGAGTTTTAATCAGTGCTATAAAAGAACAATAAGTAGAAAAAAAATCAGAACATTGTTTTATAAGATAAACTAAACAATGACTATAATCATCAATAAAAGACACATAATATCGAGACCCTCCTTTTGTAATAATAGGAGCATGTCTCCACACATCAGAATGGATAAGATCAAATGGTACAACAAATAGAGAAATATTTCCAGGAAGTGATAAAACAGAAAATTTAACTAATTTGCAGCCACTATAGTTAGAAATATTATGAGTTTGCAAATTTCCCAATTGATTCTTAGAAACTAAAAATTTTAAACGATTAGAAAAAAATGTCCAAGACAAGAATGCCACGAATAAAAACTAGAAGAAGAGAAATTCAAAGAGAAAGATGACGAGTCAACACCAAAGACGGAAACATGTGGTTGTCTCAGATTGTCCAAAACATATAACCCCATTGTCTACGGCAAATCCCAACCAGCTTATGAGATCCAGGATTCTGCACATGACAAATAGTAGAAAAAAATTGAATTAAGTATCTTGAATCACACAATTGACCAATAGAAATAAGATTCAAAGCAAGAGCTGAAACATAAGAGACATCTGAAATTGATAAATTATGTGTGTTAATAGACCCAACACCTTCCAATGGTAATAGGATGCCATCAGAGTCATAACATACATGACCAATTAGAAAATGTAAGTAGTCAAAGAGTTTTGAGTCAGATGACATGTGTTTAGAAGCACTTGAGACAAAGATCCATGTGGAAAAAGTACTTGAAAGATTCTGGGATGACAAACTTGTATTGGTAAAGGCTGACATAACATGCGATTGTGTGGCTAAGAACTTCTGAAATTTCTCTACTAGATCAGTGACGAGGGACCAGAGAAAGGTGGTGCTCCAAGTATAAATGAGTCACCAGGTGGCATGGCAGCTGTTATATTAGTTTTGGGATTATAGGATCGCTATTATGCCTATTGTCAGCTATGTTGAGACTGATGCTTCTTCAATAACTTAGGACATTGAGACTTCCAACGTACATTTTATTTGCAAAAATTACACTCATCCCTAAAAGCTCACACATAACTTTTGTTCTGATTTTGTAAAGATGATTGAAAAGGTACTTCCAATACTAAGGTGCTAGATGGAGTAAAAGATATTGTTCCTGCTAGAGATTTCAAAAGTTCTTCCTCAGCCATAAGTTCACTGACAACTGAATCAACCAAAGAAAGTGAAGTGAGATGCAGGATAGAGCCTATAATTTCCTCTAAGTCACTACGAAGTGCCATAAAAAACTAAACCAGTCTATAAGTAATATATTCTTGACTTGCTTTCAATCCTGCAATTCTATAAGAGCCATCTCATCCCAAATTGATCTCATAATAGTGTAAAAATCAAGAATACTCATATTCTTCGGGTGCAAAGCCTTTATACCATTCTCCAATTGATATCGCTTTTGTAAAGTTAGACTTAAGTGTATAACTTTTGCAAATGATTCCAAACTTCATTTGGTATTTCATACTTTGCCAACTGTGTACTAATTGAAAGCTCAACAGAACTATGAATCCAAGTAAGAATTTTTCGTTTTGTGTGACTCACAAGTATGTAACTCTGTCACAAAATCATCAATAGTGCTCCTAGGTTTCACAACAGTTCTACTAACATAACCCTACAATATTTTCCTTTAAGAAAGTTTTTCATTATAGTACTCCAATATAAGTAATTCTTACCATTTAATATGACACTAATGGATTGAAGTGAATCATCCCTTTCAGTTTTATCATGAAGTCAACAAAGAAATAACTTGTAATTATGGCTTTCTATTTATTTTTCCTAAGTTCTCTTGAATTTCCCTGCTTTCGTACACATGAAACATGTGCAATATAACTTCAAAACTGTAATTCAACATATAAATGTTCCCAACCAAAATAGCACTAATCTGTAAAGTAAATAAACAAATCCACAAGAAAAGAACACAAAAATCACACTCCCAAATCAAGTTGACCAAATGGTCTTTGCTTAATCCAATAGATACCACAAAACACAGAACTTCTTTCTCACGGCATAACATACTATTTCCCCTCATCAAATATCCAACAAAATATCACTAATCTTTTTTAAGTTGCCTCATAAACCATGAACCCAAATATTGCAAATATTAAGTCGCGGCTCAATGAGAAGAAATAGAGATTAGAGTCTTCAATTGTACAAATTTAGGCTCTGATACTATGAAGAGATTATAAACAATAATGATACCAATTTGATTAAACAAACATAGAGAGAAGAAGAAGAAGAAGAAGAAGAAGAAAATAAATGGATTCGTTGAGCCATAAAAATTAGGGCAAAATATGAGATACTATAAGTTATACTACAAAATAAAGGAAAAGACGAGAAAAAACTACCCTTAAACTAATAAAGATATTACATTAACACCCTTCCCACTCAATGTAGGAAGTGACGTGAGATTATTGCATTCAAATGCATGTACATGTTGAAGAGATCCTGTCCCACTCAATTTAGGAAGCGAAGTGAGGTTTTTGCTATCAACCACATATAGAAGATTTAGAGAAGTAAAATACTAAATTATTTCACTCAGTAGGCTGTGTAGACTACGACAAAAAGAAATATCCAACTTTTGAAGAAGAAAGGTCTATTTGTCTAAGTGGATTTGAAATTAATTTCAGATTTCTACAATCAGATATTTCCAATATCTCAAGAGACTGTAGGCGGCCTAGATCATCAGGTGACTTCCTCAATTTATCATAATGCAAAATTTTCAGCTCTTTAAGAGAGAGTCCACTATACCACAAGCAGAGACGAATCCAGCACCAGACTAGGGGCATGGCCAAGCGTGCTTGGCTCCACCAGACCGCCGTAATAGTTGGGAGTTTCGCCGTTGATAGTTTTCGTCCCTACTGGTTCGTCTTCTTCATCCCTTATACCTTCTATTTATTTTTATTTTTTGAGAAATTGGGCCAATTTGGCCTTGCCCATAGTCTTTTTTTAATTGGGCCAATTCGGCCCAGCCCATCATGGTTTTTTTGTTTTTTGTTTTTTTGTAATTGGATTGGGCCATTTGTTCTAGCCCAATCCTTAATTACATAATATATAGGTCCAATGGAAAATGACCAAATGACTTCAAGCCTTCATTCGAAAATCGAAATCCATCCCTAAATTCTTGAGGATTCATCTTCACCAATTTCCAATCTCTCAACTCTCGTCCAGTCGCCCGTCGTTGCTGCCTGCCACCACTACTAGTCCAGCTAACCTACCATCAGGCTGCTACCATCCCGTCCGTCCGTCGTGAGTTTTGGTGAATTTGAAATCGTAAGTTGTTTTTGTATGAGTAGGCTGTCATTTTTAAGTATTTATGAATTATTTTGGTCCTGTCATATTTGATGTTAAATCATGAAATTTAAAGTGCAATGAAATGCAAAAATAGTCTCCGTTTCTCTGATTTCTTTGTTGATGCCTCATAAGTGATAGGTAATTAGGTTTTTATATACTTGGTTCTTCTACAAATTGCAAATTGCAATCAGTAAATTTGTTATCTTGTGCTGTTGTGCATTGATTTGAAATGAGAAATTAGTTGTGTTATTATCATTTATCATAAATTTGAAATGAGATTGTATCATATAACTTATGAGATTGTGAGAAATTAGTTCACTGATTGTCTGAATTATGTGTTGCACACTTTCACTATTGTTTGAAATTTTGAATTACAAATTTTAATTTAAGGTTTAGGTTGATTGAGTTGTGATTTGAATTTGGGCCTATTTCCATTTGGGACTTACGATCTCAATTCTCTTACGATCGCTGATTGTCGACATTGACCGGTCAACGTCCATCCGGCCCGTCCCTAGTAAAGTTCTTAACTGAAAACCCTCTAGGGGTACAATAATGTAAAAATAATTGTGAATTGATTATTGCATTGGATGAATGGAAACACTCAGATTTCCTATGCAAAAACTACATCCTAAAATGATTGGACAATACACATTATGGAGTGTATAGTGCTATGAAATCCGCTAATGAACTTTGGGATTCTTTGGAGAAAAAAAAAACGGAGGACTCTGACACAAAGAAATTTATAGTTGCAAAGTTCCTTGATTACAAGATGATATACTCCAAAACTGTCATTAGTCAAGAACCCCCTCCTTCATGCGGAAAAGATAGAATTAAATGAATCCTTCCAAGTTGCAGCAATTATTGAAAAACTCCCTCCTATGTGGAGAGATTTCAAGAATTATCTTGAGCACAAATACAAAGAGATGAACTTAGAGGAATTGGTAGTCCGTTAAGAATTAAAGAAGACAATAGAAAAATTGAAAGAAAGCCTATTGTTCAACTTGGAGCAAATTTTGTTGAAATTGGTTCGAAGGTTATCAACAAGAAGCGTAAGATCTCCAGTGATGCACCAAGAATATACAATTCTAAGAATGCCAAGAAGTCTAAAGGCAACTGTTAAAATTGTGGAAAAGCCAAACATCATTCTAATGAATACCAAAAGCCTAAAAAGAACGCTCAAGCAAATATGGTTGAAAGAGACACCCTTTCTGAAGGGATACAATAGATGAATCTTTCAGTGGTTGTTTTTTAATGTAACAACGTTGGAAATTCAAGGGAATAGTTGGTTGATACTGGTATTACCCGTCACATTTGTGCAGACAAGACCATGTTCTCAAATTACAAAGAATTAAATGGAGAACAACTCTTTATGGGAAACTCTGCAAGTTCTAAAGTTGAAGGACAAAGGAAAGTTACTTTGAAAATGACATCCCGTAAAGAGTTTGTCCTTAACAATGTCCTACATGTATCGGACATTCATAAAAATCTTGTATTCAGGTCTCTATTTAGTAAAAATGGCTTTAAACTTATATTTGTATCCGATACTAAGAATGAGACGTATGTTGGTAAAGGATACATATGTGATGGAATGCTCAAAATGAACATTCTTACAATTGTACCGAAACAAAGTATTATGAATAAAAATTTGAATTCTACTTATATGCTTGAGTTGTCTTGTTTATGGGATAGTCGATTAAGACACTTCAATTACAAATCTATGCTCAAACTTAAGAATCAAAGTTTAATTCCAACACTTAAGATTGATCATAATCATAAATGTGAAGTACGTCTTGAAACAAAGTTGGCCAAAACACATTTTCACTCATTTCAAATGAACACAACACCTTTAGAATTAATACATAGTGATATTTGTGACTTGAATTTTTTTCAAACTAAAGGTGGTAAAAAATACTTCATTACTTTCATTGATAATTGTATGAAGTATTGTTATGTCTTTCTACTAAGAAGTAAACGAAACTTTAGATGCCTTTAAACATTATAAAACGGAACTTGAGAATCAACTTAGTAAGAGAATAAAGAATATTCTTGGTGAAAAATGAGATAAATACGGGATATCGTTTAAAGAATATTGTTCCGAACATGGAATCATTTATCAAATAAATGCATCTTACTCACACCAATCAAATGGTGTTGCTGAATGCAAAAATCGAACTCTTAAAGAGATGGTGAACTCAATGTTGTTACGTTCGAGTCTATCCTAGATCTTGTGGGGGAAAGCTATTCTACCAACAAATAGCATTCTTAATAAGATACCCTTTAAGAAAATGGAAGAAACTCCATATGAAATATAGAAAGGTCATTCTCATTTCTACCAACAGTTAAAAGTATGAGGGTATTTGGCTAAGGTTAAAGTACATTGGCCTAAACAAGTTAAAATCGGTTATAAGACTATTGATTGCATATTTATTGGATTCACCAATAATATTAGTGTATACTGCTTCCTTGTACATAAATCTGAAATTCAAAATGTACATGAAAGAACCATAATCGTGTCAAGAAATGCATCATTCTTCGATAATGTTTTTCCATGTAAAGATAAGGAAAATGTAAGTTCAAATAAAAGAACTTACAATGCTAAAAATGGCACTTCAAATGAGAAAGAACCAAGGCGTAGTAAAATGGCTAAAATATCTACTTCGTTTGACCTAGATTTTCTAATATGTATGGTAGAAAATGATCTAAAAACTTTTGATGAAACAATGTCTACACCGGAAACACTACATTGGAAATAAGCTATCAATAGTGAGATAGATTCTATAATATAAAACCATACTTGGGAGTTAGTTGATTTACCTCCCAGAAATAAGCATATAAAGTGTAAATGGATCTTCAAAAGGAAACTAAAATCGGATGGATCTATTGATAAATATAAGGTTAGATTGATTGCTAGGGATATAGACAAAAAGAATGATTTGACTTCTTTGATACCTATTCACTCGTGACTAGAATCACTTCGACAAGGTTATTAATTGTAATTGTGGTATTACATAATCTTGAAATTTATCAAACGGATGTAAAGACTGCATTCCTAAATGGTGAGTAAGAAGATGAGATATACATGGAACAACCTGAAGGATTGTCTTTCCTAATCACAAACAAAAGGTTTGTAAACTAGTTAAATCTTTGTATGGAAGCTCCTAAACAATGACACCAAATACTTGACAAAACAATGTTGTTTAATGGGTTTAAGATAAACGAGTGTGATGAGTATGTATAAATAAAACGTATATTAAAAACCCATGTAATTGTATGCCTATATGTAGACAAAATGTTGATAATGATCAATAGTCACGAAATAATATCAAACACCAAGAGAATGTAAACAAAACATTTTGATATGAAAGATTTGAGTGTGGTTGATGTAATATTAGGAATTAAGATCTCTAGAACATTTGAAACACTGACTTGTGAAAAAGATGAAATTAATAACGAAAAATGTACGAAAATAAATGTTAGAGTTTGGGTGTGACCCAAATTCTATTGGAAGTTCTATTGGGAGGCGGTTGTATGTCTTGAAGAAGTTATAAAGAATTCAAAGACGTAAGCAAGGAGAAGAAATCGCATGAAGCTGCTCGTTTTTCGCTAGTAGTCGCTAGAGCAAAAAAATCAGAACTAAGACTTCTCACTTACCATAAGCAACCACTCGAGCGGTCATGCCACCTCTAGCTAGCTGCAAGATCACTACTCGAGCGTTCTGTTATCTGACTAAAATCTGTTCGCAATTTTAGCAGTTGTTTCTTTCCCATATAACCTTTAACACTCCATTATTTGTTAGGCCTGTTATATTAGGACTCCGTCTAATGTTAGACTCTTCTTTGTACTATATATATTAGGAGTAATTACATCTATTGAAATCATCCTTAACATATTGTAATCCTATAATTTGTAATAGTGATTTTTTTCCTCCTCTGCCCTTAGTTTTTTCCCAAGTCGGGCTTTCACGTAAATCTTATGTTCTTGTTATTATGTTTCATATTATCTATTCTTGTTTTTGTTAACAAACTGGTATCAGAGCGATATTTGATTTTATATGATGGTAACTATGAAACACGAAATTTCGCTTTTTGATCGCAATACTAGATTCTTGTTATGAGAGTTGTCCTAGCACAGATGGACTTGGATAATGCCTTGTTAGGATTTGATAAGATGCCGTCAACTTGGATGCAGGATGAAAAACAACGTAAGGATTGAAAGACCTTATCTCAAATTCATCTCCATTTATCGAATCAAATTCTTCAAGACGTTAGTTATGGTTAAAATTGGAGCAATTATCGGAATCCGTTGAATTACAACAAACAACCCTGGGTGAAACCTAGCATTAGCAGGCCCATGCCTCCGAAAATGCATAAAGAAAATTCTAACTAGTAAACTGCATCTGAACCAGCGATTGTGTTCTCATCGCACGATAGAAGGCGTATCTATAGAAGATCACCTAACGGTCTTAAAGGAAATTATTGTTGATCTTGATGCCTTGAAGGTCAAGTATGATGAAGAAGATTTAGGGTTGATTTTGTTATGTTCGATGTCTTCTTCATATGTGTCTTTCAGAGACACTATTTTATACAATCGTAATACTCTCACCATAGATGAAGTATACGATGCTCTATTTTCAAAGGAGAATATGAAACAACTTGTGCTTGGATCTGAGACTTATGAAGAAGACCTTATTCGTAAGAGGAATTTTGGTGGTTATGTGAGAGGTGGATCGTAATCTAATTATAGTGATTAATCTATAATTATTGCTAGAAAAAAGGGCACATCGAATTTGACTACTATAAGTTTTAGATAAAAATAAATTAGCTGCAACAAATCCAAAGGAAAAGTAATAAAAAATTTAGATGAAGCCAGTTTTGTAGAAGATGGCCACGGGCCTATAGTGGTGGAAAACTTTTAGTTATTTTTTACGGTGACTCCAAACCTTGTGAGGATCAGATTCTTGATACAACTTGCATGTTTCATATGCATCACGATTGGGATTAGTTTTCAACATATGAAATAGTTTTCAAATGTGTTGTGATAATGAGAAATAATGCACATTGTAAGATAGCTAGTATTAAAAGGGTCGAAATTAAGATATTTGATGGGATTGTCACGACACTTGGTGATGTGAGACATGTGAAAGATTTGGAGAGAAATCTTATACCTTTGAGTACTATTGATTCAAAAGGATACAAATATACTGATGAAGGTGAAATCCTTAAGGTTAGCAAAGATACCCGTGTTGTGATGAAATGGACAGAAAATGTCTGCCCAGTTATATGTCTTGCAGTGTTCGGCAGAATCTAGGGATACAAAACCGCTTGCAAGAGGTCCCTTATCATGTTTTTCTTGTTTGCTCAAGACATTTTCCTTGAAATAAGAAATAATATCTTTTATTAAGTTTGTATACCAATACTATAATACTTGGAATGAAAGAGAAAAGTGAAATATTTCATAACCGGATCAGATGATTTTTTTTCGTTGACCACATCTTGAAATAGGAAAAAAAATTTGAAAAATTTTATTATTAATTTTTTTTAAAATAAACGAGCAATCTCCATAATCTCTAATCATTTCACTCTTAGTTTTCTTCTGGGTCCTCCTCTGAAGTCACTGTTTATTCGGATCCCGAGGGAGAGATAACATCACCAATCATAGTCTCCCAATTATGGATATTGGCGTTGCAAAAATCCTCAAAGTCAAGTTCCTTAGGTTCACTTTCCAAAATTCGAGAGAGCGTATTTTCTTGTACAAGCTTTCGATATGTTTCTCACGAAGTACAAGAGTTTCAAGCAGATAACCTACTACTTGTCGGTCACTAATCATGTAACCCGCGTTCTTTGCTTTTAGCCAATGTTGGTACATGCTAAGGATTTGTCTACCTTAAAATCTAGGCAAGCTCAGATATATATCTCATATTGACTAACATGATTCATTCTTCTAGCATTCTATCTTCTCCCAACCATTTGTCATCACAATTTTAATTTCTAGTCCAATACATGTATTTTATATAAAACATATTCTTTTTCAAATTACATTTATCTTTGCATATAAAAAATATACATAAAGAAAATTTAAAATGTACTGTAACATAAAAAAAAATAGAATCATAACATTTTTCATAATAAGAATTTTTAATTTTGCTTAGTTAAATATACCTGGGTCGTAAGATGAGGTCGACCGATGGATGCGAGATACCATGAAGTGCCTTAAATATTTCATTTTCTGATTTTAAATTTCCTACTTTGTACTT
>CAIGRN010061841.1:0-12547 GCA_903798345.1 Fraxinus anomala
ATGATGCTACGTAATTCTGATCTAACGGACACCACGTCGGCTAAAACACTCTAAATAGGTGGTCTTTGTAAATTGTAAGGGACCTTTCAGGATCTTGAATTTTTGGATAGTCATTTGAATACTAAATCAAAAACTCTCAAGAACACCTCTTGCTTGTTCAATACTTGTGAATTTAATCATTAGTTACATTTTGTAGGAGATTGTTTATTAGTACAATCATTTTAATCACTATCGTCGGTGCTCGAAAATTTTTATCTCACATCATAAAGCATCTTCTGTGTTCACGTGTTCTCCTTCTCTTACCGGTTGTCTGATCAAAACATGTCAATGTTTGCTTGAATTAGCGTGGGTGGGCCTGACATATGAAGTCCATGTTTGCATTACATATTTTTGGGGTCAACAGATTGGTATCATCTGTGGGAAACCACACATTTTAACTACAAAAAGCTAGTGGAAAAAGCCAGTTAACTCTCATAGTGAAGCAATTTTCAAACCTTTGAAAAAAATGAGTGTTCTTCAAGAAAGAACCGTTGAAAAAGTCTGATATAAACCGTTCGATTGGAAGCTAGTCTAGGAATATCATTTTCCCAAAAAAATGTTTATCACCTTGAGTTCAAACAATGAAGGATCTGCGCCTTGAAGGGTCAGGGAAAACCTTGAAGAAGGGGAACACTCGCATGTTGTACCAACTACTCGCCATAGACCTCACCTGCATTATAGACGAGGTGGGTCTAGGATAGCTGCCAGGCTAAAAATGGAGGTGGCTACAATGGTTACAAATATCAGAGATATAACCCAGCAGAACCTAGTATACATGAACTGCTAAGGAGTATGCAAGGCCAAAGAGGATACCCAGTACCTCCATATGCAGCCAAAGGAAATGCATTCTATGACCCCTCGCAAGAAGGTTACTACTACAGTGAAGAAGAGGTCCAAAGCCAAATGGTTGACTATCCATACTATACAAGGGAGGAAACTCCCCAGGAAAGGAAAGTTGGGGTTGATACATCTACCAACTATGCCACTAACCAACCCATTGAGGCCCCATATTTCTTTCCTCCAAACTACAACCCGGAGGACATGTCCAAGAGGTCGAGAAGTATCTTTGACAGGCTGAGCCTAGGACTGCCCAGGAATAGGTAGGCTCAACCTCTCCCTGTACCGAGAAATAGGCAGTAGAAACTTTCTCAGTTTGAAAGGCGTGACTCGAGTTGTGATGAAAGACCTCGGAATCCCTCCTCAAGAAATAAGCATGAGAGGAGAGCGAAACAGGCTAGGAACCAAGCAAGATCTTTCCAACCACCTCCAAAAACTTAGGTTGGGGAAGATGAAAACTCAGATGGTCCAAAAAGGTCCTGCGATCTTAATGATGATGATGACAACTTACCATTTTCACAAGGGATTAAGAATGCCCGTCGTATTGAACCACTTCACGCTTCCTAAGATCCCCAAATATGATGGAAGATGTGATCCTATGACGCGTCTCATAGCTTCACGACTCACATGAGTCTGAGAGGGGCCACTCTTGTCATGAAGTGTAGAGCGTTCCACTTAACTCTAGGTGAAGTAGCTAAGAATAGTACACCAGGCTTCCGAAAGGGAGCATGCGAAGTTGGCTAGACTTCTAGAAGACTTTTCTAAAGCACTTTGGAACCATTAAAGAGGATGAAGGGCCAATACAGCTCTTACAGGACATGAGACAGTAGCAAGGCGAGTCGTTGAAAAGGTTCTTATCTTGTTTGACCGATGGGATGACCTACTGTGCACAAGTGACAGATAGGAAAGCTTTGACAGCCTTAAAGGGATGACTGGGTATGAACTTTCTCTTCTAGAGAGATGTGCAAAACAAAGACCCTACCAGTTATGATGCCTTACTGGAAATGACAAGGCATGGGATCATCAATGAAGAATTAAGAGATCACAGAGTTAGGGCAAACCAGAGACTCCCACATCTTCCAAAACAAAGAGAAAAGGGCCCAACCTCACATTTGATGGATCACCAGGTCGGACAAACGACCTCTTTTATTCCACGATAGGCATTGGTTGTAGCAACTTTAAATGTAGTGCCCAATTTAGCTTACGAGAAAGTGAATCGTAGTACTGAAATGTACCAAGGTAGACCCAACCAACATTTTCCTCAAATAGGAAGAGGAAGGGGACGGGGTATCGAACCTATTAATAGGGACGAATCACCATTCTATTAGAGATACCATCATTCCTATAGCCATAGTACTGCTGGGTCAGAGATATTTCAATACACCCTTATAACTATAATTAATGGAGAAATAGGCACCTCCGAAGAGATGCTTATCCTAGGGTGAACCAACAGGCCTAGAATGATGAGCCAAGGTGACCTAATAGAGACAACATTCCTCAAAGAAGGGACAATTATGGGAATAGACTCAAGGATAGTCAAAGGCAGAGAAGGAGCCCCCAAACTGATACTGGTCGAGAACCTATCAGAGAGATTGATACAATTTTTGGAGGCCCGTATGTTGGGAGAAAATCCAAAAACTATGCAAGGGAAGCAAGGGACCTTCCCATGGTGAGCTTCAAGTAAACAATCGACCCTCCACCAAGAAAAGGGCTAAACCCATCACCTTCAACCCAGACAATTCAGTTGGTGTGCATTATCCACATTGTGATGCCCAAGTAGTGAGGGCCGTTATAGCTCGCAATGGCCTAAAAAGAATTTTAGTGGATAATGGAAGATCTGTCAACATCATCTTTGGGACTACATTTGATAATGGAAGTTAATCATGAGCTGACCCCAATGACCTCTCCCTTGTATGGCTTCATGACGATAGCATTGTACCAAAGGAAAAATCACTCTGACAATAGAGATGGAAGAACACCTTTAACTGCTTTTCATTTTATGGAATTTCTGGTCATGGACAACAATTTCGCCTACTACAAAGTGCTTGGGAGGTCAGCGTTGAAGGAATTATTTACCTTTACGTCCATTGGAAAGTTAATGAAAGTATATGTGATGACATGCTGGTGAAAAGTTTGTAGGCAAACGACCATATCAAACACCTCAGTAAAACTTTCCAAATATTGAGGTGGTTTAGGATGAGGCTTAACCCCCTGAAGTGTGCCTTTGGGATTGCCTTAGAAAAATTTCTAGGCTACATAGTCAATCAAAGAGGTATTGAAGCCAACCTGGAGAAGATCAAAACCTTAATTGAAATGAAATCGCATTTGAGAGGAATAATGCAAAGTACGAGAACATACGTATGAGTTCGAGACGTATTATCTGGAGAGTTTACCGTATAGTATCCTTTCTCCATATTGGTGGACTATTCCNTCCATATTGGTGGACTATTCCAACCGTGTCACGTATATATCAATTGGTATTAATTCTAAATCAATTAACATCACGTTAATATTTGTATCGTATTTGTCATTCATCTTCATTTACGCATTTAGTTATAACTCTAATACCCACATTCAAAGATGCATTTTACTATTTACTTGCATGTATAATAAATTAACATTTATTTTCAAGAGTTTGTATTTTTCTATCTAGTACTGACTTGCATGTGTATGCTCGTGGCCATGTTCGGTTGGACCGCATAGTATTTCCCTATTTATGTAATTGAATTGAGTGGTCTAGTGTTTTCTTTTTGAGTTTGCTATTTGTAAGGCTGTATTGTCACCACGGTTTTCCTCCGTTATAAGCTATGGTTGTTTTCAATAATTGTGTTCCAGGAATGGTTGATTGAGAAATAAAATAATTCCAAATCTCCAATCGGAATAGTTCCTCTTGATAGTCTTGTAAAAATCAAAAGGCTTGGATTTGTTTTAAGATTAGCATTTTGAGCATTGTAAAGGATAGATTGCGTAATCGGATTGTAGATGAATGGATAAATGATAGCCTTATTGTTTATATGGAGAAAGATATAATCTTAAAGATTGAAATGAAGTGATTGTACAAAGATACCAAAGTATGAAAACTCGCAACGAACAATTGTAAGGCATTTCATTTTAGGCATAATGTTTGTGTTATAATGCTGTTGTTGTTTTTTTTTTTTTTTTACTTTTACCAATATCGCTTGCACTAAAAAAATTTCCTGAGTTCCGCCCTAGTGGTCATCAACAATCGAAGTATCATTGATGTTCCGAACATTACCAACGATATTGTCATTGATAATCGCAGACGAAAAATCATTGATGACATCATCAACCTCTGGACATTTGCAAAGTTGAGAACCAATTTCATTTTTTCAGATTCCCTTATGCTAAATCACGAGCTTCGTAAACGAGCAAGCCCGACTATTTTAAATAAATATTTTTTTCTTTCAACTTTAACATATGCTCTAATTTTCTCACACAACCCACTGACAAGGCTACTCACTTGTTGATCATGAGGAAGATGACCTAACTCTACCAAAGCTTCTCAAACTGAGTTCGGTAGTCTTGTTCATTCCTGTTTGTTGCAATCTAGTCAAGTCCCCAAAATAATTATAGAATCTATTTTGTCTGAAATAAGAGAGAATCCATTTTCTAAATTCTTCAACTGAGTTCGGTAGTCTCGTTCATTCCTGTTTGTTGCAATCTAGTCAACTCCCCGAAAAAATCATAGAATATATTTTGTCTGAAATAAGAGAGAATCCATTTTCTAAATCATTCCATGTAAGATTTTTAGAGGCTTGATTCAATAATTGATTGCGCAACTAAGCATGGCATTTAAGATGATATGATGTTAATACCACACTATCCTCCTTTCGAGTATTTAAAATTGAAAACTTTGCTCAACACGACTTAATTGTTGATAAAAAAATGGATTTGAGTGATGACTTTAAAACCAAAACTTACCACCCTTACCAAATTTGACTAGAGTAACAGCAAAAAATTGAAGAATAAACCACATAAATGATATTATAATGCCGATAAAAATGGACAAAGTAACATCACGAAAGTAAAAGAAAAATCAAGGCAAGAGTTGAATACATTGTCCTCAAGTCGAATTTGCCCACGCAACGGTGCCTATGGATGTTGACAATCAACTCCCAAGATACAACGACTATGTTCTTGAGTTTATAGCACTCCAAAACAAAAGAACAACGAACCAAAAGATATGTTTATGTACTCCCATTGAATGACATGGAAAAACAGTTTTTATGCAGAGTTTTAGCTAAAAAAAAAGATGAAATTTTATGTTACGCTATGGTTGTATATCATTGGGGTGAAATAATTGACGTCCCAATGGTCTTATTTAAAGAGGAAAAGATACTGTGAGTGAAGAGACACACCTCAAAGCTTACCAATCTTTATCAAATGTCGCAACTTTTGCTATCGCTCTCCTATTGCCTTTGTATCGTTTGAGCATCAGAAACAGAGAGCATATCACTCAAGCGACAACCTCACCACTCGAACGTTCGGTGAGTGGCAGAGTTAGACAATTTTCAGTTAGTTTTCCAGTATTTCCTGTCCAACTTTGGATCATAATTTTTCATTCATCCAAAATAGGTTTTGAAATTCCAAATATACCACAACGATCTACTCAATGAGTAGAACAAGCTAGTTTATTTATTTCCATAATTTGACTATTGGATCGAGTCCGAACATTTAGCCGAAATTGACATGAAAGTCACTTTTCCATAATTTTATACTTAACCATTTCCAACAATCACCCACATGAATGAAAATTCTATAATAGACAATACATTATGCAAATGATATGTAGAATCTAACAAAAGAATACATACGACAAGCTATAACATCAAGATGGATGGCTTGTGATTTTGAACCTTCCTTAGTTGAATACAATCGAATTTACTAAGCTAATTGGTGAACGCAATGTCTTGAATCATTCAGCCGTTCATGTAAATCAAAACAACTGTACCAACACCATAACTTATTTAACCATTTCGATTCTCATGGTTGTGTTCATTTTAGTCCCGAACAACTTTTGATTTCATAAGTGATTTAAGAGAATTTAAACCTCAAATTCTCGTAGAAACGGTCTCACTTCACACTTATATAGGTGATCTCATATAGTATTGTATCCATTTATTGTCTATTTCCAAGATATAGGAATTATTAAAAGTGTATACATATCCTTATACACCTTTTATTTTTGCATTTTAAGTATGCAGGAATGTGAGTAAGTGCTTTACCCTGAATCTTTTATAACTTAGTTGTTTCATTGTATCAAGATTTTGAGATTTCCAATTTAAAAGGTTGGGTTTTCGCTATGGTGATTCCATTCGATTCTTCTCAAAAGATGATATACTTGATCTCTTATTAGTCATTTCGTTAGAGGACGCGCTATGTTTTCCTTTGATTTAACATAATTTTCACAACTTTATTAATTTTGAAAATGTAACTTGAAATATTTGTAGTTATGTAACTATCCCATATTAAAACAATGGTTTTGAGTAATTTTCTTGACCAATATTGTGGTTGAAGCTCCATTGGGCCAAGATTTGTTTGGCCGCGTCTTTCAGGAACAAATCCCCTTGTACAAGAGAATTGTTTACAAGCTTTATATAGGTTATGCGTCTATTTATTTTCAACTGTTCAATGAAATCATATCATGTGTCTTGTGTAAAAAAAATTCTGTGAAATATCCATGTATGCATAGCATTGTTCGTTTTCAGTGGGGCCAATCTTATTACCAAGCCTATTTTTTCAGTAAATGGGCCCCAAATGACTGCATTGATCAAGAAAAATATATTAGGGACCTAAATCGCACAAAAGGCATAGGTTAGACATCATTTGTGCTAAATTTCCTTTCTGTGAGTTTCCTTTCCGCTGGTTCTAGAATACGAAAATTGATAAACCAGCAAACGACCGCCATTAGTTTCTCCAATTTTACACTTCCGATCCATTACAAATAATGCAAATAGACATTTAAAAATTATAATCACAATTAACAGCGCTCTTTCTTATAATCATTGATTTCTTCTACGATCTATTTCTATCGAAGGGCGAATTTACAGAATTTACGGTGTTGCAGTGAAATGGTTAAATCCGAAACTGAGAGCAAAATTCGAGTAAACCCTTGGAGGATTTGGATTATTATTGGCGCTCTCATTGTTCTTCTCTTCGCTATCGTATTCGTTCCGAGAAATTTCCACAGCACCACTCTCTTCAATCGCATCAGAAACTGTAATTGTTCTCAGGTGACTTAATAATTTATGGATTTTCTCACAATTAGAACTATCCTTGGAACAGAAATTTCTGTACTAATTTATGTCCTAAATTTTTTTTTTTTTTTTGTAAATCTAATTTAAAGATAATATTGGCTGCTATTCTATCCAATTATTTTAAGTTTTTTATCTTTTTATGGAAAGATTCCTCTATTTCTTGCCATTCTCACAATGCTATTAAAATACTATTTAATTGTAACTTGCTAATTTGGAATCGCTCATGAAATAAGTAACTTCTTTTTGCAAATTGATTTAACTAAAAATATTTTTGACCTAATGGTTGCTTTAATATATTAATTTTCAAAATGTAAGAGAAAATATTAGATCAAGTGATGACAGAGAAAATATTAGATCAAGTGATGACTTGAATTTAAAGTCTTGGATTTCCATTTTTATTTGGAAGTTTTCAATTGTCACGTTCTTTATCCATGGAAATATGTGTTTGTGCATATAGCAAGGGCTTAAGTATTATGGGATAGTGGAGGACTGCTGTTGTGATTATGAGACTGTAGATCGGATTAATGAGGACGTGTTGTATCCATTGCTCCACGATATTGTGAAATATCCATTTTTACGATACTTTAAGGTACGCAAAGTTCTATCTGAATATTGTATGGTTTTGAATTCCGTATGCATCTCTCGTGGTGACTGATTTTCTTTCACTGTGATAGGTCAAGTTGTGGTGCGATTGCCCTTTCTGGCCTGATGATGGCATGTGCCGTTTGAGGGACTGCAGCGTATGTGAATGTCCGGAGAATGAGTTTCCTGAAACATTTAAGGAGTCCTCTTCCCATAGCCACTCGTCAGATGATATTGTCTGTCAAGAAGGAAAGCCAGAAGCTACTGTTGATCGTACAATAGATACTAAAGCTTTCCGAGGCTGGATAGTTGAAGACAATCCATGGACAAATGATGATGAGACAGATACTGGTGCTTCTTATTACTTTTTCCCATTTTTTCTTACTTTTTTAAATGTTATATAGTTCCTCCCCCTCCCCCAGCCCCAACGCACACAACGTTCTATATCTGAAGGTCTTCGATATAAACCTTGTAAAAGTGATCCCGTACTTGTATTTACTATTCTTCCTATCTGTCCACCACATCTTCTAGGCTGCATGCTTCTCAACTTCACAATTGGAATAAGTTGTCCGACTCTTATATCTTTAGGACGTAGATCCTTAATACAATCCTGTTGTCCATTTCTTTAGTCATGATGTGAGATTCATGTGCTTTAATCTTGAATTAACAGCTTTTGCTTTTGTTGATTACAGATGAAATGACCTATGTAAATCTGCAACTGAATCCTGAACGCTACACTGGCTATACTGGTCCATCTGCTAGAAGAATCTGGGATGCTATTTACACAGAGAATTGTCCCAAATGTACGTCATAGACCACCTGAATTAAAAGTTATTTGAAAGAGAAAGAAGAAGGATCATCCTTTTGTAACCGATATTTGAAACAGGATGGGGTTGGGATCATCTTTCTTGTCCTAAAAGAAGTAATTGAAAATTTTGGTTTGGACGCTGAAGCTTCTCTAACTTTATTCATGGATGATTAGTTCTAGCCTATGATTTATATCTTACTATTGCATTCATCCGTACATTGGCAAACTTCTATTTTTAGTTTTCATGCTACAAGGAAGAAAAGTTGATTACTATTTAAGTTTGTAGCAAGGCACTTTCCTAGCTAACTTCTCTGGATAAAAGTTCATTGATTATTAACTGGTAGGGAATTAGCAGAGGGCATGCATAAAGGAAAATTTTGGATGAAACCATATTCTGATGTTTAATTTGCCTGTAGTTTAATGTTTACTTATTGCTTACATGAGTAGAAATCATTTTTCTTTTCTTTTTTTCTTTTTTCTTTTTTTTTTCTGTGTTTTATTGTTGGTGTGGGCTTGAGTTTTCTTACTGAAAATTGACATGCTTTGTAGATCCATCTGGAGAGTGCCAAGAGAAAAGAATATTGTACAAGTTGATATCTGGTCTTCACTCCTCCATTTCAATCCACATAGCCGCTGATTACCTGCTTGATGAAAAAACAAACACGGTATTTTCTATTGCAATTGACTTGTATGCTTTTGTTTTGTGTTACACGAATGCCTTGTTTTGGAAATTTGTCCTACACGAATGTTCATGTCAGATACAGGATGATTCATTTATCCAGATTAATTGATAGGAAGATTTGATACTGTAACTTCTTAATCTATATATACCTTATAGAAATATGATGACTTGGGATAAAGGACTTGGTTTTAGAATCTGATTCAGTCTGAGCAGGATTCAGGTTGGGAACATAATTATCGTGCCTCAAAGTTGATTGCTAAATAAGAGTATACATGTGCATTCATGCACTATACTATTTGATCTGTCTATATCCTACAAAATTTCCCTTTGTTCTAATCGCAGTGGGGCCAAAATCTTTCCTTGCTGTATGACCGGGTTCTGAAATATCCGGACCGTGTCAGAAATTTATATTTCACTTTTCTATTTGTCTTGCGATCAGTGACAAAGGTGAGTGCATTAGCTTTGGAGCTTGTATTTTGGTTCATTTAATTATCTTTTTTTTAATTTTCTTCATTGAATCCTTTCTAGGCAGCAGATTACTTGGAGCAGGCTGACTATGATACTGGTAATTCTATGGAGGACATGAATACAAAGCTTATGATGAAGAAGTTTCTGCACGACAGTAAACTCCAAGATGCATGCCCAAAACCATTTGATGAAGCTAATTTGTGGAAAGGCCAAAGTGGACCTGAGCTGATGCAACAAACTCAGAGACAGTTCAGAAACATAAGGTTTTTTATTAATGTTTATACTCAACATTTTATTGACCCTGCTTCATGATATGAACTATGAACATTTTCAATTTCATGCTTGCATTTTATCTGCATTCTTTGATCTACGGAATCCCGTGGTTCTGATGCCCCATATTTCTCTTGTAAAAATTGCAGCGCATTGATGGATTGCGTGGGATGTGAAAAGTGTCGTCTTTGGGGAAAGCTACAGGTTCTGGGTCTTGGAACTGCATTAAAAATTTTATTTTCTGTCAATGGCCAGGAGCATTCAGGTCAAACTGTGAGTTGTCTATGTTAAAAGGATTTCCTTGAAAGCTCAACTGCATTATCATTTTTGACGTTGCAGTCATAACTTTTGATTATGGCTTGAACTCACTTTTGCCTAACACTTAAGAATGTGCAATATATGATCTATGCCTATTTTTACCTAAACCTCATTTAAGTTGTTTGTGACTGACCACTATATTGGCTTTCAGCTGCAGCTGCAACGAAATGAAGTGATTGCTTTGATAAACTTACTCCATCGGCTCTCAGAATCTATCAAGTTTGTCCATGATATGGGACCCTCGGTCGAAAGAATTTTTGGGAATCAGATTTCTGCATCTGATCAAATAAGCCGATGACAGAGTATATTTGATCACACTTATAACATTATTGTAGATTTTCCATTCAGCATGACACTTTTGGGAAGTTTCTTCTTTGGTAGTTATTCACAGATGTCAGAAACAATTTTCAAGTTCTTCCGCCCCAAACCACCATTGACACATCAACGATGTAGGGCTGGGAAGCTGGTGATAGTAGATGGCTTCTTGAAAGACTGCTTGAATTGAAATTTTAATGATCTAAACCATTTTAACTTCCCAAAAATAACCCGAGCCAACGTCCAAAAAAGATATAAAATAAAAAATCCATGAAACGGGTAGAAGATGTATTTTTCCTTTTAAATTATTTTGTATCTGTATACAGTGTAGACCGTAAATGTTTATGCTTTGCGTGGCAATTAGAGGCACTGCAGTTCTGAAAATGGATTAGATGGTTGAGCTTGAATTTTTTGTTTTCAATTTTCCTTGTTCCTGAATTGAGATTTTCTGACTATTGTCGTGCAGATGAAGTTGTTCTTGTTCTTCTTCTTCTTCTTCTTCTTCTTATTATTATTATTATTATATCTGTCTAATATAATAGGATTGGAAATACACTGCTGTTATCACAAAAATAGTCATGTAAAATGAGTGAGATTTATGAATATTATGTATTTATTTACTACTTATTTTTATCTATTTGTTATTTAAATATATTATAATAATTCTGTGTGTCGAGAAATTCCATTCCTTACCCTAGAAAATCATTCCTCTTTAAAATCCGTCAATCCAACTTTAATCGCAAGAATTGAAAGATCTAGATCAAATATGCAGACAAACAACGAGATCTCACAGCACTTGTATGATATGCAATTCACTCATGAATGTAAGCCTATGTTTGGCTCACATTATTTGGTCAAAAATATAAAAATTTTAATCGTTATCACACAAAGTCCGTCCGTCCTTTTTTTACTTTGCATCTTTAAGGTGGGGTCCATTCATAATTTTAACGGTCAATGTTTTCCTTTTAATGAGCCAAATAATGTGAGCCAAACATAGGCTAAATAAACCATCAATGTGGAAAAAAATTGCATATAGTAAAATGACTAATAACTCATATCCTCATCTGAACTTTCTTAAAGAAGAACCTCACGTAAATACCATGGAATAAGGTTTCTTGACTTTATTCCATTCCACAAATGGAAAGTGCACTTATAGTACTTATCTATTTTTTCATGATCAGTTTTGATGTGTATAAACAAATATCAAACTGATGTATCAAACCCAAAGAAATTAGTTTTCCCTTCTTTTACTTCCGATGTCTAGAAAACATGGATTACAAATCTTCACTACTTCGGGGGAGAAGTCTAAAAATGGTCTTGACCACACTTAATTTGCTAATAATAGTAATAAGGTCTTGTAATTCCCCCATCCATAGGTTAACCTCACAATTCTCAGAAATTGCAGGAACGCTTTCTACAATTAAACTTTGAATATGTCGATTTTGTGTGGTTGAAAAATTTTGAATTCTATAAAATGTGGTTAAAATTAATTAACTCTGATAAAAAACTAAATTTTAATTCTTACCTTAAAAATATTAAATTCCACAGAAAGCAGTGTTCAAAATCAGCGCCTTTCCCAGAAATTCTCCAAAAGCATAGCAACATATGTTAGCCAATGATATAATTTCTTAATTTTGAAGTATTCCAACCGTAATTTTTGACTGCTTCCTTCCTAATGAAAAACTCCAAACTGCTCAGTCCCTTCTCCTCAAAGAAAACTACACAAGGATTTTATTGGCTACTAATAAAATTAATTGCATTGAAAGTAAGTTGTTGATGTGTTCATTTGCTATTAGTCCGATGATGCAGCTGCTTGTTCTTCTTCTGCTGGCTGCCGTCTATAGATTTCTATGAATAGGGAAGCTGTCTCATTTTGTTAAGTATGTGTGCGTGGTTTGATGATTTTTGAGAGAGTGCATTCTGATAAGTGTTGGATTTTGATACCCAATA
>CAIGRN010061845.1:0-15143 GCA_903798345.1 Fraxinus anomala
TAAATGATTACCAATTAGTGCCATTTAATATAAGAATGGGTGAAGATGAAATGTTAGCTACCATGTTTTCTGAAGAAATGAGATATAATGGCTATAAAAATTACAATTTTGATATAAATGATACTTTGAATAAAGAGCAAAGGCATGCTTATAATACAATTTTTGACCGAGTTTTAAGTGATCAAAGTGACGTGTTTTGTCGATGGACCTGTTGGAACATATGAAACGTACTTGTACAAAGCTTTATTGACGTCTATAAGATCAAAAAATCTCATTGCTTTAGCTATTGCTTCTTCTGGAGTAGTTGCATCGTTGCTACCAGGTGGTAGGACTGCACATTCAAGGTTTAAAATTTTTGTGGAAACATGTAATGATGTTTCTTGTTCAATTAGCAAACAATCTACACTTGCTGACTTTTTCAGAATAACTAAACTGATCATTTAGGATGAGGCACCAATGGTAAACCGTTACGTTATAGAAGCTTTAGATAAAATGTTAAGAGATGTAACCGTTTGGTGGAAAAGTAGTTATATTGGGATGAGATTTTCTTCAAGTTTTACCAATTGTTCAAAGAGGAAATAAAGAAGACATAATGAAAGCAAGTTTAGTTTCTTCAATTTCTCGTTAGTTCAAAATATGAGAGCTCAATTGGATCCATTATTTTGTGAATATTTACTTAGTATAGGAAATGGTACTGAGAAAAACCACTCATGTAAAATGATTAAACTTCCATCTAATATAACAATACATTTTGAGAATGAATTTAAATCTTTGAAAAAATTGATTAATGTAGTTTTTCCAAATATACAAAATTATGTTTAACATTTAGATACTATGATTAATAGAGTCATTTTAACTCCCAAAAATGAATATGTTGACCATATAAACAATCTTTTGCTAAAAGAAATTCCGGGAGAAATATTTACATATTACAGTTACGTTGAAGCCATTGACAAATCCGAACAAAGTATCCAAGAAGATTTTTTAAATACATTAACTCCAAATGGTATTCCACTACATGATCTTATATTGAAGCTAAATTGTCCCATTATGTTACTTAAAAATATTAATCCATCTGAAGGCATATGCAATGGAACGAGACATATTTGTCGAAGATTTCAAAAAATGTCATTTAGGCAGAAATAGCTATCGGAGAATACCGTGGACAGCGTGTATTTTTACCTAGAATTCCGTTTATACCACTTGAAAATGATAAAACTTCAATTCCTTTTAAAAGAACTCAATTTCCAATCCGTCAATGTTTTGCAATGACAATAAATAAATCGCAGGGTCAAACTCTAGACTTTATTGGCCTTTATCTTTCAGAACCTGTATTTTTCCATAGATAGTTGTACGTTGCCTTGTCAAGAGCCAAAACAAGTAAACCTATTAAGGTTTTGATAAAACCACTGGAAAAGACTACAGTTCATAACACTTGCACAAGAAATGTTGTTTACCAAGAAATTCTTGCTTTGATACAAAATTCATAGCTTTTCTAAGTCCAGATTCATAGCCTTTTCTAAGTGCAGATTATAGTAGTCATATAAGGTATATGTGTTGGAAAAATCTTCGTTTATTATCTATTTGCAAAAAGTTATCCAAAAATAAAAGATGAATATCTAAGAAAATGGGAGAATGCGTAATTATATTTCTGCTTTACTTTTAGACGATACCAGCTTAATTTACCTATTGCAATTGATTACCAAATACCTGAAAGTCTTATCATACTGAAATATCAAATTGTAATTTCTGACTGCACTCAATTTACTATTATTTAGCTTAATTTACCTACTCTAATTGATTGCCAAGTACCTGAAATCTTATCACACTGAAATGTCAAATTATAATTTCTGAATGCACTCAATTATTTATTTTTTGACCTTTTCCCTATTATCACACTTTATTATACCCGTCTTCTATATTGTTTATTATCTATTTGCCCAAAATTATGCAAAAATAAAACATGAATATCTAAGACAATGAAAGAGTGCGTACTTATATTTCTATTTTACTTTTAGACCATCCCAATGTAATTTACCTACTGTGATTGATTACTAAGTACGTGAAAATCTTATCATGAAATGTCAAATTCTAATCTCTGACTGTTCATGGCACTCAATTTTTATTATTTTTTACCTTTTCCCTATTATCACACTTCATTATACCCATATTCTAGAACAACAAAATCAAAATTGTACTTCTTGAAATAGAACAAAAAAGAGAGTCATCAACGACTTCTCTGCAATAAATATTAATAAATCATTCATATACAACTTTTCTTATTTGAATGAATAGATTTTTCTTATTTAATAATATTTTTAAACATATAAAATACATTCATTTTTTAAAGAAGCGAAAAATGTCAGAATGCACTTTTAACTCTGATGTGACTTGATATCCATTACTATTTGCTTTACTTTTTGACAAAGACATACTAGCTATAATTTGTTGATATAGATTATTGAAATGTCAAACGCTAATTCATAAATTTATGGCTACTCATATTTTTTTTCTATATATTTATTTTACATAATAGACTTCTATATATATATATATATATATATATATATATATATATATATANAAAACAAACTTTAGAAAACAGAAACTTCATTTCTACTTCGTCATCAACCTATCTCTGGTTACTATTCGAAAATATACTATCTTTTATACATTAACTAATTCTTCTACTTCTTCAATATCTTTCTTTAATGTTTTAATATTTCTTGTAGACTTAACAAAATGACTAGCAATTACAAGTTCATACCTGAAATCAGTCCAAATCATAAAATTGGCAAGCAAAGGTAATTGTTGCAGAGAAATTGGCCCCGAAGTAAGCAAAGCACAGTAATAATAGATATCAGAACATGATACTAATGGATCTCAAGGTAAACATAAACCAATATAATGTATGCTCTTATTTTTTTGGCTAAACAATATTATATAATTTTATATAATGTTTTTACCATTTTTATTTTCTCTCTGCTATAGGAAAATAAAGTGTATACGACGTTGTACGATGGAAATATTACCGGCTTCGAAAATAAACTCTTATTGAGTAAAACATACATCATCTCAAATGCTCTTGTGAAAGAAACAAAACCAGAATATAGAGTTTCAAATGGTGACGTACACTGGATAATTTTCAGAAAAAATGAGAGTTGAAGAAGTAAATGAGAACAACATGGAATTCCTGTATTCAACATACACATTCACTCCCTTTGATGAACTCGAAAAACATATGGATTGCGATAATGATACAAGTACTTTTCACACTTTTTCATAACTATATCTTCATTCATGTATATCCATTTTTATAGATACTTTAACTAATATTATTACCTATCATAATATTTTCTATAGACATACTTGTAGTTGTTGCAATGAGTGCAAAATGACTCATTTAAACACAAGTTGGAAATCAAACATATGTGCAAGACATTTTACTAATTGATAAAAGCTTCCATACTTTCATCTTAATGATGTGGGATACTTATGTGGAAAAAGAATGTGTTTTTCTAGCAGACAAGATAGCTAAAAAAATCCGTGATCTTAGCAAATCGGTTGAAAGTTTTATCTTTTAATGGTAAAAGTATTGCAGTATACTTTGCACATTGTAATTGAATCTATATAACCAATAACTAATGTTTAGTGTTAGTTCAGGCCTCACATTGTCGAAAAAAATTAATAGCACCTTCTTTATAGGTGCTACATTGAACCAAGTGATAGAATTTCGAGCGTAGTAATTATAGCATAAAAAAAATCTTTTACTTTAGTTTATATCGTATATAATTATTGTTTCTTGATAATTAACTTTTTAATAATGGAATCACATAATGAAAGGGTTGAAATGCACAACGAAGAACTCAATGAAATTGCATATGGACAAACCATGTGTTACATTAACACCAACAAAATTATGTCCTCCAAACCACAAGAAATTTACACAGACACACCATATAAAAGACCAACTACTTGGGGTAACTTCTATAACTTCATTGTGAAAATAATGTAAATCATTATTTCTTCATCTTAATATTAGTTCTATATACAGCATAAATACTTCTGGTTAAAAGCTAAAGCAATAATTAGAGCAACAAAGCAAACTTTCTGGTACATGTCTTGTAGCAATTACAACAAAGTCAGCCACGCAGATTTTGGTGAAACTTTTCCGTGTATTTACTGCAAATATCCCACCACAAAAGCTGTCCCTAGGTAATACTCACTATATTCGTTTTCAATATGTAACACTTTTAGACATGTTTTGCTGAACCTATTATTTCAATCTTTCTTGATAACTAACTCTATTCTCTATTATCATAGAGCAAACACCAATGTACAGTTAGAAGATGCTAGTGGAATCATAAGTGCAAGTGCCATTGGAACCCCAGCCGATACATTATTGAAGTATAGTGCTGAGAGTTTAATGAGACATTCTAAATCAGTAAGTGCATATATCGCTCCGTAATCTTTTTACTTTTAATCGACAATACATAAAAATGGTAATTGTGTATCGTCAAATTCAACAGAGAACTGATCTAATCGTTCATGAATTCATTTAAATGGACCCCGAACAAGAACACATATTTTATGTCAAGGTTACACAGCTGGAACCAAACACAACTAAGTACAAGTATGAAATTATATTTGTCTTCAATGCTGATGAACAACCGAGTGAGAAAGACAAAGGTGTTCTACGCTCTACTGAGCACAAAAAGAATTCTGACAATCATAAAATGTCATCACCATCTGCAAAACGAACATTATTCCAAGCTTTGACTGAGAAGGCCGAGAAAAAACTTGCTGCTGTCAAATCTGTTCAGGACACAAAAAAGGGAAACTCGACTAATTCAAGACAACATCGATGCTACAACATAAAAATTAGATTTGCTCATTTTGTCATCTCCATTTAAATGGATTCTACCACAATCACCTTCTCTAGACAGCTTTGTTTTTACTTTGTACCACTTATCGCTGTCGTTTTGGCTTTAAATTATGTTTCCAACTAATACTTTTATATAAAAGGTTTCCCATGAAGCTTTTGAAACGTATGGATCAACTTTTGTAATATGTTTGAAACTGTAGATTAATGTTCTTCTTTATTCCAAAAAAATTATTCAATTATTCCATAAAAACTACTATTTGCCTTTTCAAGTATGGATTTGATTATTTATACCTTTGACTTATTTCAAAAAAGTTGAAGTATAAATATAATGTTCTGTAAAAGCTATTAACTTTTTAATCAGTTAAAACGTAATCTGTTATGAAAACATATTTAAGCTGACAAAAAATATAAAATTAAATAATTATATTGTATTATCGTTACAATCACGTCAAAGTTATTTAGTAGTAGACAAAAAAGTGCCAAATTCATATATATTTCTGAATTTGAATTCATCAAAGTTACTCCAATGGAGGGTCCACTGAACTTAATTCATTACACTGAATTGGTACATTCCTTACATTTAATTAGTACATGTATACATGATAATTGACAAACAGCAGGTGTTAAAATTCAAAAAAATTTCTATGAATTCGTGAAATTTAATTCTATGGGCCCATTCAATTCAATAAGTCATAGAAATAATGCATGTGGTAGGTATTCTGAATTAAATTGCATATACAGTTCTACATAAATCCTCCTTCAACTGTAAATCATCCAAACATTTTATCCATATTTGCCTTCCCAAATTCTAAATCATCCAAGCATACGTTGTTCAAGAAAACTAAAGCAACCGATTATTCATCTGCACAATCTCTATCATTAGTGAAAGGTAGCAATATCTAGATCGCAAAATAAATACATCAGTTGCGTTCGTTCGAACACGGACTACCACAAGGTCCGAGCAGCGCGGACCTTTTGGTCCGTGCTGCACCGACCTTTTGGCCTGTTCAGCTCGGACCAAAATGTTCGCGCTGAAAGGAATTTACAAAACATCTTTTTGGAGTTTTAGGGTGCGCAGTTTTCATTTTTGTTCTTGTTTTTGATCTAATAATGCCATGTTAGAATTTAAGAATCTGCAATTTGTAGCAGATTAAATATTTTCTTCAAATTTTTGGAATACATTTTTATTCTGTTGTTTTAGAACATTATACAAGCAATGCTCATGATGCTTACCAATAGGTGTTCTTGTGAGTGCAATTAATGTTTATTGGTTTCTAATTATACTTTCTTAACAATTGCAGATGTCTTTAGAATACATATTGTCACCAAATCAATGGTTCTCTGCTATCATCACGCAATTTTAGAATCATCAGTATATTAACGATTTTATAGAACTCATAAATACATATCAACAAGTCTCTTTGATGCGTACTAATTTCAATGAATTTCTTTATGGAACCGTTTACAAAGTAGAAGAAGAGCAATTTAGTGGCAAATTGGTGCATGAATTCATAATGAGACTCGTGAATTGTGGTAAGAGCAATGAAGTGTAGGTTTGATTGGATAATCATTTTGCTCGCTTCGATATGCAAGAATTTTGTCTCATCACTGGACTACATTGCCATAAGGCTAACATTATTCTCCAATCAAATAGTGATTGCCTTAGAAATCAATATTTTAACGGTACAAAAAGGATTAATATGATAATGCTTTCTGAAGCATTTCATGTATGTAAAGATGAAGATGACAAATTTAAACTGGGACTTGTTATGTTCGTAGAGTGTATATTGAAACCAACAAGTCGATTACAGAACACTTCGTATGGTTGAACATCTTCACGACTTTCTTGCATATCCATGGGACCGTAAGGCATATTTTGTTTTATTAAATTCACTGAAACAATCACATCTTGAACGAGTGCAGATGATCCAACAAAATCAATAAACAGAATGTAAATATTCTTTACATGGATATCTACTGGCATTCCATGTAACTCTATTATATCCTTTTACACTTTCTTAAATTATTTATAATGAGAAATACATTCATCGTGTCTCATATTTATTTTCGATTATATTACAGTGTTGAATATATGAAGCATTTCTCGAAATTGGACATAAATTTGGATGACGTAGATACAAAGCGTTTTAGATTCCGAGAATGCATAAGTGGAAGCCAAATCAAATTTTATCTGAGAAAATGATTAGACAATTTTTGGCTACCAAAGAGGTATAAGTTCTTTTACAAACATTTAATAATTTAATTACATTTGTTTATCGTACTATGTATTGCACTGTCTTTATCTTTATTTAATTTGAATCACTCAAATATTTCATATCCAAATACTTCCAGTGTCGCTACCTACTGAAGAAGAAATACAAACAATAAAGTACATAACTCTTTCATTACCGGTAGACAACCAACATGATGTATTAGACGGCATTGTGAACGAGCAATTACAAAACATACCACAACAAATCCCACTTACGACTATTCTAGGTACCTCTGAAACATATACTTCATTTGAAGTTGGATCAAGTTCTGCTTCCATCGACTCAAATTATGTCACTAAGGATCACATGGACGAAATATTGAGCATGTATAAGCAGCGTGTACTTTTAGATGTATCTACTTTGTACGATAGTTTAAAAGCACACATAGTTGAAGAATCAGAAAAACAAGAAGCTTGCTATCGAACAATTCTTGAAAACCAGACACAACTATTCGAACAACGTCAAAAATGGCAAGAAGATCAAAATCAGAACATACAATCCGTGCGATTCTATGTAGATACCAATATAAGTTCAATAAAATCTTATGTTGATGAACAGAATGAGAACACGCGGAAACTATTATCTGGTTGGGAATCAAATATAAATGCTGTTATGAGGTCTCTACAGCAGGATGTTCCTATCCATGAAACTCCAATTCATAGTAACCAGCCTGAATCATCATCCACGGATCATTATCCTTTAGAAGACTATCTTATGGACAGATACACAACTATTTGAGATTAGGTGCACAAAAATCCATCTGAGTAAGAAATCTATTTCTACTTTATTACCTTAAATATTACACTTCTCATTTCATTTATTTAAAATTAATTCATATTATATTGTGCAGTACATATTGGAAAGATGAAAGTGGCAAAGTCTACGGAAGAGATATGTTAAATGCTATAATAGATACAACCCAATATATCAATGCAGCGGTTAGTCCAAGTGCAATAATAATAATAATTACGGTCTATACTTAACATATCTAATCACTCTATCTATTATGTTAGACTATTCATATGGAATTGATACTGCTAAGATGGCTCATTCATGATGGAAAAACTCGTCTCTAAAGAATATGCGATTCTCGACTTTACGTTCGAAGATTAATGTGTTCACCAAGTGATGTGGCAAGCAAGTGTACAACAAGGAACTGCAAGTGGAAATCCACCCGACTTAACTATCTTGGAAGAGTACATAAATGGTAGATTGCCAGTGGCTGGTATTCCATGGATAAAATGCAATTATCTGCTCATTCCATGCTCCTTTCCAGACAATAGTTGGTATCTTTATCTCGCGGATATACGTGGAAGGAAATTTCAAATTTATGATTGTAGCCACAACATTCACACAGTAGAGGAAGTGAAAAAACATGCAAATGCAACATTCCTTTTAGTTCAATCCCTGATGTCTTCAGACTTCTTATCTTGCAGACGAGAGTTAAGAAAACATAGAAACAAGGAAATGAACCTTATCTATCTTCTGCAAACAATGGGTAACCATTTTGTTTACTGTTTACTATAATATTTAATTTTTTGTATAATTTCACTTTATGCCAACAATACTGATTTAATCTAAAACTATTTCATTTCATGCCAAATTGTGTAATTTTTGTGCTGAAATACATCGAATGCTTCATTTTTGGGCATCCAGTACAATCAATTTCATCAGACATGATGGATATATATACAAACACAAGATTGCAGTAGATATCGCTTACAATGAATATTTTCTACATCCACGTTTGTCTTGATTGTATTAGACAATCAGAGTAATTAACAATGGCACTTCATAGGCCATAAGACAATCACTGTTACTAGCTTTGTTTCCTAAACAGTATATATTATCAATCTACTATCCATATGTCTCTAAATATTTTGTTATTAAAGCCTCATTTGATGCAGAAACTATTTTTCTTACTATACATAACTACGCTATTATATAGTCAACTATATTATAACACGTGCATCGCACTAGTATTAGTTAGAAAAATGAGATTAGAATGGCTTAGGTGGGAAAAAGAAAAATAATTTGCTAATGGAAAATCAGTTGAGAATGAAGTATAATTACAAATATAATCCTTGAGATGACCCAGTAGATGACAAATTCGTTGAGGATGATTACTAATGATAGGAGTAGGTGCCATTGAAGGGCAATTAGTGGATGGAATGTCATTAGAAATAGAGGAAAAATTGATTGAGCTATAAAGCTGAGAAGATGTTGGAATAGGAACGTGAGAATCATTGGAATAATCAGTGAGATTATGAGGGATATAATCACTTGAAGAAATATTAGTGGAAACAATCGATAGTGTAGTGAAGTAGTCAAATGTTCCATCGTCATTGGTTGGAGTACCGGTAATTGAATTGTTTTAACGATAGAGATGTAAGATCATGACATGGAAAAATTGACTAGGAAATATGACATCGACGAAAAACATAAATTTGATAAGTTTTGAAATTATTTATGTGAGATATCCCTTTTGACCATAGGGATAACTAACAAAATTATCAGACATGGTCCGCTCGTAAAAAAATTTTTATTCATATTTTTAACAAAATATAAACATCGGAAAATGTGAAGAGATGAATATGATGGAATAGTTCCAAATAAAATTTGATGAGATTATGTATATTTAAGGATTGGAGTTGGAAGTTTGTTAATAAGAAAGGTAGCATCAAGAATACATTCACCCTAAAAAGAAAGAGGCAAGTTTGCTTGAAATTTTAGAGCTCTAGCAATATAAAGTAGATGTCGATGCTTACGTTCTTCAATGCCATTTTGTTAGAGGGTTGCAAAGCAATTATGTTGGTGAATAATTCCATTTTCGTGAAACCATGATTGAATTTGTTTAAAAAGAAATTTAGAATCATTATCTAACGAATGGTTTGGAGTTGAGGAAGGAAAATATTCCCATTACTAGAGTTGATACGAGCGATTTTTGCGTTGAATTAACAATTGATAAAAAAAATAAAAATTAACATGTTGAAAGTTTCAAATTTATGTTTCATAAATAAATTAATGTGCATCTTGAATAATCATCAACAATAAAAAAAATAAAGTGATCCATTTTTAAAAGATATAAAGAAAGAACCCCAAATGTCACATGAATTAATTCAATGCAATGAGAAGAAAAAGAAATACGCGATTGTTTAGCGGGTGGACATACATCACAAATAAAATCTTTATTTACATCAATAATTGAAGAATTTTTTACATTGAATTCAAAATGAGACCTAGAAGGATGACCAATGCGAAAATGCCATATGTCAAATTTATTACAATGCTTGAAAGAAAAAGAAGAATTAAAATCTAAACTTGCATTTAAATAAAAAAAAATGACCATTCGAACATTACTTCAACCAATCTTCTTCTGCATTACTCGGTCTTGAAATATACATTCAGAGAATGAAAAAATTACATCACAATTTGCCGACTTTGTTAATCTTGAGATTGATAATAAATTGAATTTAAAGGACAGAATGTGAAATACATTCGTGAGAGTAAGTGATGATGAACAGTGAACAATTCCTATGTATGTCATAGACGCTTGAGAACCATTGGGCAATTGACCAGATACACTTGTATAAATGTCGAATATGAAGAAAAAAATGAAAAAGGTGTACATATATAATTAGAAGCAATTGAATCGATAATCCAACTAGATGATAGACAAATAAGAGCTATACGTGTCAAATGGAATGATGATCCACTAGATTCCTTTTTGGCTAGAAGTGCAAGAAGCTTGTTGTATTGTTTAAGTGTCAATTGACTAGCAAAAGTGGTGAAAGTAGATGGCGATGTGCCTGATTTTTTTAACCGACTTATCGTGAGGCCATGGATCTGGTAGCATGTACCAATAGTATGACCATACTTGTTACAATGTTCACAAAAAGGATGTTGGCACTTTTCAGAAGGATGAAATGGTGGTTTAGATGTCTAAAGCGCTGTCTAATCAACGATGGGAATTGTTCGAATATGAATCTCTTGCAGTTTTTCTTCTTGACATACCAAATTGTAGATTCACTGAATTGAAGGAAATGGCTTCATTAAGAGAATTAGACTGCGAATAGGTTAAAATCAATCATGGAGTCCCTAAAGAAACTCCATGTGACGATCTTGATTTTGTTGATCAACAATATTTTTAACGTTACCACGTATACATGGAGTGACAAAGATAATGGAACTGAGTTCGTCCCATAAAGATTTAAGTTGTTTGAAATATAAGGAAACAGACATGCTTTCTGCTTATGGCAGAAATTGATTTTTTCAATTGATAGATTTTAGGAGCATTTGATTGAGAAAAACAATCCTTCAAATCTATCCAAATTTGTGATGTAGTTTCAGAATACAAGATATTTTGACGGATTTCAGGTCAGACAAAATTAAGAATCTAACTTCCAACCAAATCATTATAGCGTTCTAGTTGGAAACATCATCTTTCTCCTTTGATGAAATTGGGAGTGATCCATCAACAAAACCAAGTTTGCCTTTTGCATGAAGTGCCATTGTTACTTTATGACTCCATGATTCATAATTGTCTTTTGTTAATCAATGTGATTGGTTCAATTCAATCCGAATTTAGTAGGTGTTTAGTGTGGATTAAAAATTAGATTTTTAATAGATTGTGATAAAAGTTTTTGAAATGTGTGGTTGAAAAGCTATGAGACTCATGAAAGATGTGGTTAATATTGATTGATTGACTTTAACTTAGATTAAAAAATCTGATTTTAATCTGAAACAAAGAGTGTCTTAATAACTATGATGATATAGATGTTCGTGCATGATATATTTATGGCTAGGTTTGAAATGAATGTAGAGACAATTAAGTTATTTGTACATGTAGTTTGACACATTTGTTGACATATGGATGATGTGACAAAAATTTGATGGTTAGATTAAATGTGAAATGTGAAAGATAGTACGAAATTGTGAGAAGTGTAAATTCGATAAATTATAATTTAAATCACGTACAAATAACATCGAGATTTACTCTTAAATGTACATAATGTTTAAGTGAAATTTCATTATTGACAATGTTTTTTCATCAACCAACGTTGACATATCACTTGGACATTGTGTGAATCAGTTTGCACAGATAATTCGCAGCATGATTGATGCAGAGAATGGAGATCAAAGTTGAATTGTGGGCATTGGCTTTTTGGCGAATCTTACAAAGACAGACATCAGAAATCATTGCGACCTCACGGGATGTGAAATGGTCCCCACTCCCCAATGCAAATCAATCAACTATTTGTTTATGTTGGAAAATATTCAAATATTTAAAATTTTGAATTTCTTCTTTTCCTTCTAAAAAAAAAAAATAACGTCATTTAGCACGGTATGCGTGAAATAGAGATCCATGGTCTAAAATTGATTAAAATAAGCAAAATTGTAATTGATTGTACAGTAAACTGTCACATTAACTAATGCTAAACTTGATACAACTCATCACACCACTAACAAATTTAATTATTTAACATTAAAGTCAGTTATATAATGATTTTCATCATTTGAAATGATATAAAAATAAAAATAAAAATACTTCGCATCATTAATTTGTTTGAAAGAGAGTGCAAAAGGTAGATTAAGCACATGTTTGGGCTCCATAAAAAATGCATTTTAGGAAAAAGTAGTTTTTTAAATAGTAATGTTTTAAAGAATGAATTGTTAAAAAATAAAGAAAAGTTTAGAATTTACGTGAAATATGATTTTATTAAAAAAAATGTGATTAAAAATAAGAAAGAGATAAATATATTTTTTGAGAATAGAGCCAAAACAAGGACTAAGGGTTAGCTCATCACCATTACAAGCCTTAATTTGATAAAATGGGACATGGGACGTGTTCCTCACCGTCTTAATTGGGTATGGGGGACGAGACGAGGAGGTAAAAATATTCGACAGTACGAAGGACATGAATGGTTGTCTCGACCCTAACCTGTCCATTCTCTTCCCTACTAATTAATTCACTAATTAAAAAATAAAAGTAAAAATAGACTTCTCATTCCCATAACTCATTAATTAAAGAAATAGATTTAAAAATAGATTTCTTAATCCTATTACTATAGGATTAAACTAGTCCATTAAGAAAATAAACAAAAAATGGCCGTGGAGGCAACTCTCTTAGGCAAGAAGGCCAATTATATCTAATAAGTCTACATGTACATAAAAATTATGTACATAATGGTGTCCCATACTCACATGGAGTGGGACCCATGTACATAAAATATTCAAGTGGGTTCCACCTCATGTGAGTATGGGACACCATTATGTACATAACTTTTATGTACACCAAGCATTTCTCTTATATCTATATAGTTCTCTTTTGACAACTGTATTTCTATAAAAGTACATTTAGGTCAAAATATTGTCCAAACTATTTGTGTTATGTAATAACTTGAACCTTAAGATTAGCTATTTCATATGATATTAGAGTAAAAATTACGTATTTTTAAGAAAAGCTCGTTATACAAATTATGCGATCCAATGAGAATAAATAGTAGAAATAGAAAAATCATCTTCAACAAACGAGAACTCCCTTCGTGCAAGTACCCATAACATTGCACTAGGACTGGACAAAACTCACGAACTGAATCAGACCGAATCGAACCCGAACTGAATCGAACCGAACCGAACCGAGCGATTCTTTATCAGTTAAATATCCGAACGGGTATTTAAATCGAATACCGATGGGTTTTGTTCGGTTCTCGATTCTAGACCAAGAACCGAATAATCGAATAAGAATCGAATCTAAATAATTTTTCAAATTTTTTATATTGAATTAATTAAATTATTTTAATTTTTCTAAACAAATTAGTAAATTAACTAATTTAGTGATTAATGCTCCAATTTCCAAACCAAGTATATGCCTAGCCCAACCAAACCAAACCAAACCCGACCCGATTTTTTCTTATTAAATCTTATTAGTTGAACAATATTTTAGTTTATTTGTATTTGTTATTTGTTAATTGTACTTTTTCAATTATGCTTGTAGAGTTTCTTAGTATGACAAGTCAAACAATTGATGAGTATTGCCAATACTTAAAAATATTTTATTTTTATAACTATTAATTTATATTTCATTTTTTTTTATGTAGGATATTTCATTTTTTTTATGTAGGCTGCTTGAAGCAAATGAATTATTGATATGGATCACCAATATTTTGGTATTTGTATACATTGAATTAATCTTATTGGATAGCTTGTTATTTATATATTTTTAAATTGTACTACGTTAATTTATAAAGTTACGAATGAACATGTCATTAATTGTATTTATGTAGTGTTTGTATAAATGTTAAAAAAATTTAATTATGGCACGGAACCGAACAGAATCGAACCGAACACGAACGGTTCCATAATTATATTTGGACCCGACGATTCTATTTATTAAATACCCGAAAATTTTGACCATGTCCAGCCCTACACTGCACGCTTGAAGATAAAACTCATTGTAAATAATATTGACCTTATCTTTTATTCTGTTATCACCTATGGCAATGGGCCGAACACCCACGAGCTCGGCTTGGCCCATGACCTCGTCGCTAGTGGGCCGAGCCGAGCTTTAGCTCGCGAGCTCAATTTTTTTATTATTATTTATTTAATAAAGATAAACATATTTTTAAAAAAAATTAACCCTTGAGTCCACGATTCGAGCTCGTGATTTGACAAGCCAACCTGCTCGGCTAGGGCTCGTCCGAGGTGTTCACGAGCCGTATTTTGACGAGCTGAGTGGTCGAGCCGACGAGCCGTTTAGCTCGTTTGCCACCTCTATTATCACCACACCGTTAATTAAACATATTACTCGTTAGAAATTGAGATTGATAGCCAATTAATGTTGCTATTAACATTAGGTATAGGCATTGATTGTATACTAATTTGGTCATTTCCCTAACTATATTTTAACCTAATTTGGTAACGTACATTGCTTCGAAAGTGAATCTATTCAATTTTGGGTTGACAATTTGCTTCAACATGGGTTT
>CAIGRN010061877.1:0-22558 GCA_903798345.1 Fraxinus anomala
AAGCCAATTTCGATATTCAGAAAAGGGTATGCGAATAGGGATCTCTGTTTCAAGAGCTCTCTTTCTCTCTCTAAAAGCTCTGTGACTCGATGAGAGAGATGGACACACACATAATTGTTTAATATGTAATATGTATATGTGTATGTATATATTGCAGCCTATGCGGAAGTGTGATACCTTGCATGTGAATATAATAAAAATTAAAGAAAAAATGGGAGTCCAATTTTGGTGCGGAATTTAGTTTTCTTTCGGAAAGATTGATGTATAGATACAAGGGGTGTGTATGTATAGGCAGCGATAGAAGGGTAAATAAGTTGAGAAGAGGAAGGAATATGATAGAAAATGTACATAGCTTAGTGCTAAATTGCACCAAACGTGTTGAGCACCCAATGTAGGCATGGTGGCAATTTACAGGCATGGCATTCGAAGCAAAGCATTCTGGTTTTTTAAGGTTGTTCATTATTTTTATTTTTATTTATATTTATATTTTTATGTTGTTTTTGCAGAGGTTGGCGGGGAGAAAAGTGGGCTCCATGAAACTTGGAAGGAAAAATTGTTACGTATAAATAAATTTTTCTTTAATTTTTCTCTGCAGTTTTATGAAATTTTATGAAAAAAGAAGAACCGAATAGCTCAACCAATAGGAGGGAGGTCTACGAAAGAATTATTTTAGCCGAGGTTGTTTGGATATTACATCGATTGTTTAGGTTGGAATTCTAGAGGCAAAGATGAAGAGATTATGTATTTTAGATTACAAAATTGAAAATTCTACGTAGCATGTACCTTTTGAAAAATGATTTAAGGATTAATTCGGTCATTTGACGGACTTTCCAAGTCGGGAGGTGGGAAAGAAGGCACTGTAGGGGTGATAAAAAGGTGGTTTAGTTGTTCAAAGTACCTTCCCGGATGGCTACGCGGACGTCAATGGTGGGTGGCAGTGGTTGGGGGGACGGGTAGGAGAGGCAGGGAAACTTTTTGATTTGTGGGTGGAGAAGGCGGCTCCACCTTGGCCTGTGGCGGCCCTGACGGGTTGTTCTTAGACATATCTGAAAGACCCAAAATGGATTGATAAAAAATAATTGAAGTTTGAGGTAGTTGTCTAAGGTTGTGGGCGAATCGCATTGAAACTTTTAGTTTTAAGAAATTCAATACCTTAAATTGGTTTTAACTTCTAATTGCTAGTGTTTTCTTTACCCGATAGCGGGCTATGACAAATGAAAAATAAAAAAGGGGTGACTTGAATTTACGCTGTCATATTCTGGTGGTTGACGAGAGAATGTATTGGAAGTGCAACTTTTGAATACCCCCACAAGTTATTACCACGGGGGAGGGGAGGAGGGCAAATTTGTCTTTATGTGTTCACAAATATCAACTAGGAATTATATTATTTACTCGTTGAGAGAGTGTGTTGACATTCAATTTATACACAGCCACGACATATGAATACTGTGTCTATAGAAAGAGAGAGAGGGGGTAGCTGGTTGTAGTTTGGTTCGAAATGATTATCTCGTGATATTTAAGATGAAGTTTTTAGTCCTACAATCTCACAAAATCATAAATCGTGTACTTGATTGAATCTCGTATGATTCAAGTTTAGTTAAGTAATGCATAGGACATACGCCATCCACCAAACAAGAAAGATGAACTTTGTATCTAATATGTTGATGAAGTTATAAGTAGCCCGTTTTTTGCTATTTGATACATGTAGGAAATGTTGACATGTTCTCTTATTAATTACATTATTATTGGCTTCCAAGGATATATTTTGCTGCACACACACTTGTTAGCAAACTCTTTGCCCTTTGTACAATCAAACCTCATCAAATAATTGAAATTATACAACTAATCATGTATCGTCCAATCAAGTACACCAACCATGTTATTAAGCCCCCTGTTATGACACCCTTACTTCTGAAAAAAAGAGTTTTGAATATTTATTTTTAAAAGAATGCGTGATCAAAAAGTAAAGAAAAGTTTTGAATTTATATGCAAAATATTTTATTATATGAATGTTTGATTGAAATGAGTATATAGAAAAAAGAGTTTGAAAAGTGTGGTAGTCAAACATGGGCTAAAGTATGTTTGGTGGATCGATATAGTTAAGGATGAAAAATGTGTAACTTCAGTAAAAAATTATCGAACTCTCAATCTAAAAATTGTTGATTTACCACTTCTCTTCCAGTTTCTCATGCATTGCTCAAAGGGATTTGAATGGCAGAATTCATTAAATTGACATGAAATTACTCTTAAATCTTTAATAAGCAAGCAATATATACACTTTATTTGAACACTTCTACTAAGGAGATTACAGCAACTAAAAAGACACATCTAGCTTCCAAGCATTAAGAACCAGCTTATTGAGTCGACCCCGAGCCTAATCATTTCATCAACAAACCAGCTAATATTACCGTTGATTTCTTTCTTCATATCAACAGGTCCATCGATGTCTTACTTCATATCATCCGGTGTATTGACTACCTTCCTGCATTTCTTCTCACTCGTTAAGAGTTATATATTCTTGCAACCATCTACTTAATCCGTCTTTGCAAATCTTCCCCGGATTCTTGGTTGGCTATCGGCCAGAGCCTTCCTGCAAGCATACTGAATCAAAAAAAACACCATAAGCATAGTCCAAATTTATGATCTACTTTGGGTGAAAGCACGGGTTCATCCATAACTATATAATTTGATGGAAACTACTTACTATTGGAGCATGTTTGCAATTCTTAAAAGTAAAATCTTGATCTTCCTCAGTTTGAGGTCAGATGGTAGCAAAAAGTGTAACAAAAATATTATGTGGAAAAAGCATTAGAACTCACCTTGATTTTCCTGCCGTAATTCCTTTTCGACTTCTTACTCCTGTATCTCGAGAGCTTTTCCTTACGATCTTCAGAAGTGCAACTGCTAATAATTTTAGGTTGCATCGTGAGGTTCATATTACCATTGCCAAGAGTCTGTCATAAAAACTCAGTATCAGTGACTGTCCTATCCTGTCGAAGAGGCCAGAAACATCTAAACATATTTCAGATCAACTTTGTCATGGAACCATTAATTGCATGGGGCTCATTCACGAACACGTTTACAGAGAACTAATCATTTAAAAGTACTCAAAACTCTAATCAACAAGTTTTCTCTAGCTTTTAGCCCTTTATAATGAGTAACAGAAGATCTTATCTAGATGATATATGATAAATCTACAAGAAGCACAATGCATACTTAATCAAATTTAGTAGTCTCGGAGCATTTGAAAAATGAGTCTACAAACAATAGTAAGAAAAAAGTATAGAGTAATCAAACCTGACCTCTATGTCTCCTTCACTGAATGCTCTTCGCATCCCATAAACAGCCCCATAGTCCATACCCAGGAAATCAAGAAAATTTGGCCTCGTTAGAGCCTCATGCATGTGTTCCATCGACTTTAGACAGCTAGAACTAACACTTTTCTGGAACTGACTCTCAGAAAGCAATTTTGCATCAACAATCGGCTTTTCATCCGTCTTTAAAGTAGGGATTTTGATATCCAGGACTTCTGAGAGTGGCGTTTTGTTTGCTTCCTTCTCCAAAAGATCCTTGTTGCATTCATAGAAAACCTCACTGATGAGTAGCCCATTCTCGATTGATGATTCAATATCCGATACCGACATTGCTTGTGGGGAGATGACATCTTCTCCACACGAAATCATTGAAATCACAGCTGACATTGGATCGAGGCCCATCATCAGTTCTTCGATTACTGGTTCAGGGGCCTTGAAGAGATCCCCTTCTCCCCCAAGGATGTAATCCGATATAGTAGATGTCTGAATGAGGTTGCCCTGTATGCCCTCCATTAAGATCAAAATAATTAAAAACTCAGCAGTCTTAATATGATTTATGTATTTTCTTCTACAAGTAATTATATGCATTTTCTTCTACAAGTAATTAAGAGTGTAAATGAAAAATCTTATATCCCTACACATTATTTCTCAAAAAGTAAAGATGTAAATTATGCAAGAAAATGTGTTATTTGAGAGACTAGAGTAAACAACTTTTCTCGGAGGATAAAATGTTGACAGAAAAACATTCCCTTGAGCAAATTCTACATGTTACAAAACTTGGCTTTTTAAAACTTATCACAAAATTCATCTTTCCAATCTAGACAAAAAAAGAAGGTAATGAACATTTGCAACTACACCAGCCACTAAAATTTGTCTACTAAGATATTACTCTAAATTGTCATCAATGATCAATGTGTTCAAAGTATCTAAAGTCGCCATTTCCTATACCAGGTCAAATTTCCATACAGAAAAATCCGCACTTGTATAAAGCTCAATGACTAATAAGCTAATGCTATAAGCTGCCACTAATATCACTTGAAGTAAGCAGGAATCAACCGTTGAGCAAACAAAAAGCCCAAGAGATCAAGATTTTTCTTTCAAGGGAAATATGCTTTTCCAATTGGAAATTCCACAAAGATCTATAGAATAACAACCATAAAGGGGTGGCTAAGCTTTTGCTTTTCTCCCACCTTTCCATCCTAATATCAGTAAGTGCAGAGTGAACCGTTAACAACTTGACAGCACAATGAACAAGCAAAACAATTCTCGATAAATTTGGGGCGATTACATTAACTTATTTTCTCAATTCCGTTTGGCTCAAACAACAAGGCATCAAAAAAACAAAATAAAAGCAAAAGATTATCTTGCAGCCAAGAATATAAGTAGGTGGAGAGTGGCAGATAAGTGTTTTATGTGGAAAGGGATGGAAGTCGAAGAAGTAGAAAATAAGTAAAGAACACGGAACTAATGGTTACGATAATAGATTTTCCAATTTTTTTTTCTATAAATAGATCCGAAAACATAAAGAAGATTCATGAACTTTCCATATATAGCCATAGAAAAAATGGAATATATAGAAGAAAGATTTCAATTGCCCTTTTCTTCTCCACTAAAGTCAATCTACAAAGCAGCTAAATGAGAATTCTTGTACCATGTAAACAGTACTTCCCAGAAAATGTTCAAGAAACAAAAAAGAAATTCAGATTATAAATTAATTGACCAACAAAATTTAAACTATAAGTACAATTTCTTGAAATTTCTGTTAAATTTAAATGAATCCCACAAATTGATCATCCACCTCCAAGATAATTGAGCTCAAAAACCAAAAACATACATACATAAGGAACGCAATATGCTGATCAAAAAAGAATACTACCAATGAAGCATTGAGTTTCTGTGAGGAACATAAATCATCAAACTGTTGAATTTCTTGAGGGAGAAAAGGGAACACTAGCCCAGTTTCTGCATACATTTTTGCTTCTCTTTCTTGTTTCTCTCTCATGAAGACTACAGAGCGACACACATACTCTGAACTGTATGCAACAGTAGTATGTAAATATTAGAAAGATAAGTGCTTTAAGGAAAAGGTCCCTTTTATATAGGTGTCAATCAGAGCAAAAAAACAGAGTACTAGCGGCAGCTACAGAGCAATACAAAAACAGCCATATTCAAGAAGAGAGAGAAGTGTGTGCGTGTGTGAAGGACAGAGAAAGTTGAGAAGGAATCCGATTTTAGTTTTTTCTTGGAAATCCCATCTCGGGGAGACAAGTCTAGCAGTAAAATAATAACACGACACTTTAAATAAGCTCTTTGCTAAAAATTTTAATTTTAAGTCAAAATTAATAACATGTTTGATGAAATTTAAAATTTTTTAATTACACATTTTATCAAATTCTATAAAAAATTTATTTTTAATTTCCACCAAATAGGGAGCTAAATAAAATAATGCATCCAGACGAGATAACTCTGATAAAGTAAACGTGATACTCGTAGTAGCTATCAACAAAATGGGAGCAGACTCAACCATGAAAATGGGATTGCAAAGATGGAATTGAGCCCCCTATTTGACTAAAGCTGGATAGGGGGATTAGCTGATTTTTGAGATTTCCTTCTAGTAACAAGTCTAAATTCGACGAGGAGTTAAAAGAGACATTACACTCGACATAATATATGAAAAATATGATTATGACAAACAAGGTATAGTTCCTTAAGGTCGTTGCACCTTTATTTGAAGAGACAATAACTCTCTTTAGTCTGTATTTTATTTTATCTTTAAGATCAAGTAGAATAAAAAATGCTTATTTAATTCAATGCATGTGGCAAGAAAGTAAACAATGATGAATCAAGATATTTGTTGAAGGTCGCTGTCTTGTGTTAGTAAAAGCTGTGAATTATATATTACTAATCAACAGTTGATTAAAGAAATGATGCAATTTGCTGCAAAAGAACAGTTGATCAAGACATGGGACGAGTCGAGCGCTGGCAGGCTTAATATATACATTCGAGTAGTCGACTTTCTAAGTTTGTAACAATTTGAAGGAACTGTGATCACTTGTTGATATTAACTGGAGTGGAGTGTTACACAGTGCACTCATTGTTTCTCTAGAAGAATAGAAAATGGCTCTAGAATTGTTTTTATTCATGGGACCTTAAACTACTTTGTCTTTTTCAATTTTTGAACCTTAACTCAAAAGATCAATCATTTCATAATGGGAATCAGAAAATGACCTATTAAGTCACATAAACCGTCAACTAGAGTGTAAACATAATTAGGCGGCATAAAAATAAAGGCAGGTTGGGGACTAAATTGAATACTGATCAATTTTTTGTATGAATTGGTTTTATTTGAAATTGATTGGATTTTCAAGAGCTCGTGGCATGTTCTCTTTATCATTTTCAAATCGTTTTCTGTTTTCGATTTTTCAAAACAGTGAAAACACATTCTCTTTCTCATTTTCAAAAACGAGTTTTTGAAAATAAGTTAAAAATTTATAAAGAAAACTCAAAATGTATAATCAAGTCAAAATTTTCAAAACGCACTTTGTTTGTTTTCAAAACAAATTTTCAAAATCTCAAAAAAAAAACACATTTTCAACAATCTCAAAATATACACTCAAAACACAAAATCCAAAATGATTTTAAAACTCAAAATACAAAACTGAAACACAAAGAGAACGACCTTTTATTTTCCGTAGCCATCAAAACAGCCTAAAAGAAGGCAATTTATGTTCTATGCACACGTTCGGCTTTGTAAGTTTGATATTTAGATAATATTTGATATCTTCAAGCGTGACTCGGTGTCGTGATAATAAAATGCACCAGGCTGTTTAGGTTTACATTAACTGGCCTAAAAGAATTTCACACTTACATCCCGCGACTCGACATCAGTTGAAAAAATAAAAAAACGAGTAGGATGGCGTGCTTTTATAGATGTAGCCATGTAGAGTCTACCCTATCATGCCTAAAAACGAGAATTATTCTTCAAAGCCTACTTGACAATCATTATTGTAGAAAAAGAGTTTTAAATATTGATTTTTAGGAGATTGTGTAGTTAAAAAGTAGGAAATTTTTTTTTTTATATACGCGCAGAATATTTTATTTTGTGAATGTGTAGTTGACACTGATCATGTAGCAAATCATAAGATAAATTAATGGATATCAAACAGACACTTATTTTGTAGGTGTCGGGGATCATTTTTGAAGTTAATCTTTTATTTTTAAAAAAATTGTTGTTTTAAAGAAATGAGTCTTTGAGTTTCATTGTGAAAAAAAACAAAAAAGACGACTTTAAAGCATGTCTTGTTATGTCTCGCCATCGAGCTTACAGTTTAAGTGACACGTCGCAGTTCACGTAGAAAAGAAAGCCAATAGAAATTCAATTAGTCAAAAACAAAGTAGTCAAACAAAGGTTGAAGCTCTTGTAACGAAACACTGTTAAAATGATTAAAGCTCCTAAGCCGAAGTTGTGTAAGAAATCAAAGAAGAACTGAAGCACTTAACATATAAGACTACCAACACGGAGTTTCCTCCTTCCAAAGCCCTCAGTTCATCCAATCTGAAGATATCTCTCACAAGATTTATAAACAATCTTTACGAATAATAATAAAGAATGTCGATGTGTCAGCCTAATGTATAGGGCGGCTAACCCGTTGTGAATGTATTTATTGTATGATAGACTTAGTAATGTGAGGCTTCAATCAAGGAGATGAGGCCACGTGGTTCTGATTCAATGGACACCATGTCGATCAAAACACTATAAATGTCTTTGTAAATTGTAATGAGCTTTTGGATGGTCTTTTGGAACATTGATTCAAATATACATGAAAACACACAAGACAAATACTCTCAATAAACCTTCTTGCTTATTCTATATTTGTTAGTTTGATGTTAGCTTATTTAAATTTTGTCGGTAATTGTTTGTTAGCACAATCATCTTAGCCACTATTGTCGGTGGTCGAACATTTTTGTCTCGCGTCATAAAGTATCTCCCCGCATTCAAAGCACTCCCCTTCTCCGTCCAGTTCTCAAGTCAAAACATGCGGGAACTTGCTTGAGTTGACGTGCGCAGGCCTGACATTTATTGTCCACGTTGGCGTCATTTTTTCGAGGTCAACATGTCTGATTACGTAACTTAAAATCTACAATTCTTCAAATTAACTAGTTAGCGAGTACTGCTATGTCATTGAAGTTTAGCAGCACCGTAAATGATAGAAAGGTTCGCTGCATTTATTTACGTTGGAACGCATTTTTATTCAATAAATGATGCAGCAAAGACCCCATCTGGCTATGTGATCTTTCCACATTTTAGGGACAAAATATTTGGACCATTTGCAAGTGACAATAATTGGAAGGACCATGCACAAGACAACGTGTCAACTATTCCAAAGTTCTGAAATTTTGAGAAGGAGACGAACAAATTGTAACATGTCGTGTGTTTATAATATGTATATGTATATAAAATAAAATTTATTGTGAATTGAAGCATTAGACTATTTAGAAAGTGTGTTCAACATTTTTATAAATTTACAAGATATTCTTTTCACTAGTATGATCATTAAGTTGATTTTTTTTTGAAGAATGTGTTATTGAAATAAGTATGGAGAAAAAATGTGATAATTACATAATTTGTCACTAAACTTTGTAAAAAGTTAACGGCAAAACTTTTGAAATTCAGTGATCTCCTGAAAATTTTATGCAAAGTTTAATGACCAATCACATAATTAATCAATCTTTATGTTTTTTTTTTCTTTTTCTTTTATGTACTCATACCCTACAATTTTATTCTCTCTACTATCGTTAAACTTTAGGGGGGAAAAACTAATAAAAACTAATTAAAAAAAAAAAATTGATAAATTACCTGATTAGTTACTAAACTTTGCGTAAAGTTTTCAAGAGATCATCGAACTTCAAAAATTTCTTCGTTAGTCACTGTACTTTACAAAATGTAATCACATTGATCACTGAGAACTTAAAAAATTTTCGTTAGTCACTGAACTTTTAAAAAAAAAAAGCATTTGAAATTCAGTGATCCCCTGAAAATTTTACGTAAAGTTCAATGATCAATTAGGTAATTATCCCAGAAAAAGTAATTTTGAAAAAATCAATTTCTAATAAAGGTTTTATATTTATCTAAACAACTTCATCGAATCAATTAAAAGTAATTTTCTTAAATTGCTACGAGAATCTCCAAAATATAGGCGAGTCATCCTTTCTACGAGAAGCGCAAAGAAACTATAAACAAATTGTTAGTTTCCACTTCAAAAATTACTTGAATCTTGCCTCATTTTTCTACTGATATATAGACTACATTATTGTCCTTTAAGACATATTACTAATATTTTATTATTCATTTAGTTCTCCTTTACAAACTTCGAAGTTCCTAACAATTCTAAATGAAAATGAATTTTGTGAGGCTCGATCTTGCCACCTTAGAACACTGATTTTTTTACAATTAGGTAAACCTTTGGCCCGTAAGTGTCACGCCATGACAGCAACTAGCATTTTTGTCTCTTCTTTGTGTTAATTGCACATTCATAGTACATTGTATAACCAAGTACATAGAGAAAATATAGTACCATATGTCCTAACAAACATAGTGCATGGTGGAAGATTATTAATTGAAACCAAACTTACAAAACGCCAAAAGAAAAGAGTAGCTTGGAAGTTAGGCTGCAATAATTTTGAAAACAAATATCTCATTTTCATGGCCTCTTTCATTCTAAATTAATAAACAATTTCAATTGCTACTATGCATTTTGTTTGCAGGTGCTGAATAAATGCACTAGAACAGAACAAAAAGAAATCACCATCGAATTGGAACTAGACAATAGAGAGAACATTTTCGGGGTCCATAGCCTTTTTATAGAAAGTGAGATGCAATTATTTTGCTAAATATGCATTTCAAATTACTTCCTTTTTTTTGTTAATGAAACGAACTCTTTTAGAAGGTAAGTTTTAACTTACTTTCAACAAAATTAACTTTTAAGCATAACCAAATATCAATAAATGAAAAGTAAAATTAAGATTTAATCTGATTAACACGATCGGGCAAAGGATTCAAATTATTCTAAATCTTACTTTTAATACTTCTATTAATGGTAAAGCAAAATTCGAAAACAATGCTCAATATTTAATGATGATAGTTGAGTTACAGGAAAATTGTAATATACCACTAAGTTCAACGCCGTCGCTTATTCATATAGACGAAAGATGTTAAAAAGAAGCCTCTCAGGTGGACCAGAAGAAAAAGTTCACAACCATAACATGTAAAGAAAGCCATCTCTAGCTCATTAGCAAACTTTTCACCCCTTAAGAGTCCATCTCTGGATGCTGGAAAAAATTCATAAACTCAAATCAGTAAATTAAATCACCGTAACTTGGAAATAAACAGTAATGCCAAAGAAATGAGAAGAGAAGTGTGAGGTAAGTCATTTAGTGTTCACCTCTGCCATAAACTTCTTTAGAATCTCTTGCTTCTGCATTTAATCACTTGTCAGAAGGCCCAAGGATTTTTGTCGTTGGTCAAACTGCAAATAACATTTTAAGATAAACTGAAATACTTGAAAAAATTGCCCAAAAATTGAGTCACCATTTCAAGGCTGGACAAATATAGTCTCAATTGAAACACAATCTTCAAAATAGATATCCTATGAACATGCCACACATGAAGTGGTCATGAAAGTAAAAACATAGATGCAAATGCTGATATAGTGTACCAACGCTAACCATCATCTTTACCACGGTCGAACGTGTTTCGGCGTCCAAATTTGAAAGTCGGCTGGTTTCAGGTTCTATTTTCTGGGTATCAATCTCTGGCTCACCCTTCACCAGATACTTCCACCAGTCCATCTGGTTCTGCTTGGTAAGGAGGATAGAGACAGATTTCTGATCCTCTACAAGAAGTTAACTATAGTTAGACATTCATTTCCTTCCAAAGAACAATTCACATACGTTTTGTGAACGAGAAATAGACAAATCAAGAATATATACGCGCGTGTGTGTTTATAATGCACGTCTGTAGAATATGTAATAAGACCTAACTACCTAAGGTCCAGAAGCTATCATCAACCTTAATAGACTGGAAGAGTTCGCCCTGCAAGCAAACAAACATAAGAATTTTTTATTCTAAGAGAACAGCAGGCGATGATCCATGGAACAGCACGATACATTTACGTCAATTACTGGAGGATGACCTTTGAGCCCAACTTTAAGATCGTTCTTCTTAAATTCACACACAAGGACTTTTGGCTTTGTTCCAGTAGGTACAGGAACAACAACATTAACCTCTTGCAAAGATTGACCCCAAGAGTACTCATCCATATCAAGACCATTGCCTATGTTAGGAGCTGCTTATATACAAAAGAACAGTTAGTAACCAACTCATCGTTGTCTTCCCTGAACAAGTAGAAGAATGGATGGTTGGTAGTCACTAGTCACATGTATAGAATATCAAATATATACATAACATTTCATGAGCATAAGCAAAAATAAGAAATTAACACTACGGGTGGGCGTTGGTCAGGTCGGACCAGTTTTGGGCCCAACCCAAAATCGAAACCGACTTGATTGGTTTAGGTAAATTCCAATCCGAAACCGACCCAATTCATCTTGAAAACCGAACCGATCCAAACCGATCAGTTCGATTTATTTAGGTCAACTTCCTTTCTTTCCTAGCTAGTTATAAAGGAAAACGGTCCAGGTGGTTGAATTTGGCCTATTCTTGAAATAAACAACTCTCACACTCCATTTCCAAAAAAGATCCAACACCAATTACTACACTTAGATTTATTTGATTTGTTACTAAAATATCGATATTAAATCTAGAACTCCCGACAGATGGCCAATGACCTAAAGAAATGAGTTACATTTTTCAAAGGATCTCGTTTTATAAATAGACTCAAAAATCAATTAGATCACAACAATTCTTTTTCAATGGATATCAATAAAGGTCCTAAGCCATAAATCAATTCAATTATTCAAATAATGGGGTCCCTTATTCCGATTAAGCACCAAACTGAGAATCTAAATTGAGAAAAAGAACCAATTTTGAATCATAAAGGACTTACTTGACTGCATTTTTTAAGAGACCTAATGGGCTAATCGGAGATGAGAAGGAGAGGGGCGGCGACATCTGGCGAGTTGTTTGAAATGAGACACCGCGGCAAATGGCAATTAGGTTTTGCTTTTATATTTGTATTATTGATTTAAAATTAAATTTTAAATTTGAATTTTAAATGATTAAAAATAATATTAAAAATGAACGGGTTAGGTCTACTCGGGTTGGTGGCTCAACCAACCCGACCCGACAAATAGCAAATTGGAAGCTACCATAATCAAACCACGAAACAAGACCAAACCCACCCGACAGTCGAGTTCGAAGGTTTGGCAAGTAATTTGCCTACTTCTAATTAACACGCTGCCATGTAATTTTCAGTGTGACCGTTGATAGCACTGGAATACATTAGTAAGTCAATAATGCATGGCAGACACAGTTAAGAAACGATAAAACTACAATCATGTATGGAAATCAAATCTAAGAAATTTAACTAGTAGATAATTTCCAAAATGACAAGTTCTCTTTCCTCACTAGTCATGACTTCCTTTTGTAGAATCCCAAAAGTAGAATGCAGTTAGGATTCTGGATACCATTCCTCAGTAGGATTCTGGATACCATTTGACCTCATATTTTAACTCCCAAGGGGAAAAAGAAAAATTGTGTCATAGTCTGTTTTTCCTTTCTTCAAGAAGTTTACATCTATCAATGAAACGACTTCCACAACTACTACAAAGATTCACCAAAAGCACGAAATAACAAATCAAAATCTCCCAGGCACCTGTTCATGTTCCCACACTCTGAAGTGTTAGGTATTTGACAAATTAAATTTTGATTTCTTTATTTAAGCTGATTACTTTAATTAAATAAGTGAACAATTGGGAAGGAATTAGAGCAACATGGAATTTTTGCAAAAGGCAATTTGTATGGGAAGGAAAGTTTAATTAATGCTGTTCAATGAAGAATTACAGTAAAGTCGCGTTTAATTCATGTTTTCACTTTTATGCTGGTTTTCATTTTATTTTATTTTTTCGCTGCACATTTGGAAGGATTTTCCCCCAAGCCATGTCCATTATTTCCACATGCAGTCAATAAAAACAATGCACAATTCAAGATTGAAGATATCTTCTCCTCATCCTTCTTCCTTACAATGTTCTTGAAGAAATATATAGATTCACAATAAACCAATGCAATTGAACACAAGCAAATAGAGTTCCAAACCATGACAAATGAAGAAAGATATAACAATACGTTCTCATATTTTCTTCCATGCTGAAAATCAAACACGAGAGGTACACGAGTACTGCAAATCAAGAATCCCACAGCCTTTCTTAGCAGCTATACAAATTAAACAGGATAAATATTTGAAAGCGACACTTTATCAATGCATTACTTTCATGAAACTCTAATGCCTTGTGAACATCAATCAACACAGCTAAAATCCCAGAACGGGTAAAGCATACAGTGGACAAACTTAAACAGAATCGAGCCTTACGGAGAAAAAAAAATGACATAATCAGTAAAGAAATATCTAACTGCATTCAGAAAAATGAAAACTTTCTGAAGAAATAAATCACAAAAATATGGCCAGTCTGAGTTCGTAGAAGACGAGGCAAAATATTGATTCAATAAAGCCATTATATGCAAAAAGTAATACATCCAGAACAGGATTCTAGAAAATCCTCTTGTAATCAATAAAAATATTGCAATAAAAGTTGAAGGGTACCTAGAGGCCCTTTTTTCTCGTCCTCTTTAATATCATTTTCCTTTTCCTTGACCTCCGGCTTCAACTCTTCCATTTCCACATCTGTAGTATCTGTAGCCAATGGTGGATCCTCCACTTTCTTTTCAGCTTTTGCACTTCTTCAGTCTTCAATTCTTTCCTCTTCTCCTCCTCGACTACCACTTTTTCCTTCACCAATCTAATCACAGCACTCACGTCTTTTATCAAGGAATAGCCCTTGAATAAGTCTCTCTCGCGCCACGAACTCAAAAACCTTCTCCAGAAACCCTAAAGGGTTTGATGGATCAAACGAGACGGTAAACGACTTGATTGATGTTGTCGTCATTTGGTTTTCTTCTATGTAGTCGAAGAGAATCGCCATCTTAGTAATTCAATTCAACAATATAGGCCGAAATTTAAAGTTAGGGTTTTGCCCCGCCATTTCACCAATTTGATCTTTTGGGGTTTTTGGGAATATAGTTGATAGAATTTATTGTGGTGTACACCCCTTCTCAATAATATATGCCTTCCATTCTCTATCTCCATCCCAAGTCATTCTAATTTTGTCCATGGAAAAAACTTTCCCACTCCACCACCACTGGTAAAAAAATGTGAAACACTTCTTCCACCCACCCATAAACTTCCATTTTCTAATTCTGCCCAAAAAAGTACTTCTCCCACCCAACCCCATTTCAAATTCCTAGCCAGACAGATTTTACCCCACCCCGCCGGTGATATCCACCACATGGATGAAAAAGAAGAGAAGAAGACAAGTTTAACGGTGGTTGTGGCACTGAAGAAAAAATTAGTTCAAAAAATATTATTTAAAAGGATGGTTATTAATGTAATCTAATTTAAAGAAAAATTTAAAGAGAGTACAAGAAGTACATAATCAGGAATAATATATGTTAATTTGAAAATATGAATACGATAAAAAATAAAAATAAAAATAAAAAAAAGATTATGACATAAATGTGTAAATGCTATCAACATTTCATATAATTAATATGTAATTTAGTTATTAAAAACTATGGTACATACTGTATATTTGGCCTTTGCAGAAATGATAGGGGTGATATGGTGGCTGCCCAGTCTAAATTCATTGCCAAGTGAATTGATAAGAGCGTAGCATGAAACTTTCATATGGAGCGAGGCCTCACCATCTCGACAGAAGAATCGGGTTGTTGCAATGTTGTAAGTATTGTGGTCAAAAATTCGAGTTATATCCCACGAATGGTATTCTACGTTGTATTACGAAAACCTCACGACTCATTTCCAAATTTATCGTAAGTGCCTTTTGACTGAAAGCACATAGTTTGTCCATGCTCTTACTCGATATGTGTTTGATAATTATAATAAGGTTTTTTTCTTGTAAAAATTGTCTCAGTTGATGCTATGAAATGAAGTTGCTTTCATGTAAAAATAAAAGACCATATCATCAGGTTTGTGGTAGTTATGTGCCACAACGGGTTAAAGGGACGATTATTGGGACAACTTTAAATAAAATATAGACAATATTCATTTCTAAGACTTGGGTTTTACCTTTTCTCCTACTATTTAACGTGGGTTGAGACCGTTAACGTTAAGGTAATAGATGGAAGATAGATTCGCTAATTTTTTCTCCAACTATCATTTTATTAGTCGTGTTATTTGAGTTTGACACACATCATATTTTGTCCTTGTTTGAGCTCCATTTTAATGAAGTTCCGAGAAAAATATATTTAAAATAGTAACTTTTTGGAGATTATGTGGTTAAAAATTAAGGAAATTTTTTAAGTTTATGTGTAATATTATTCAATTGAAAAATGTGTGGAATGAGTTTTGAAAAAATATATTTTTAATTTTGATTATTCTATTTGTACATTCAAGTGTATACTTTAGGTGATATGATGCACAAGTGACAATTTGTCATTGGCCGGGAAATTGTTTTACATAGCGAAACACATAAAATTTGACATAGTGACCATTATGTCAAACTCTATGGGTACCATTATGTACCCATAGCAAAATTCTTTTTTTTTTTTTCCACTAGCTAATAACAAAATGTCATTTATTTATCATGTCATTCGAGATGTACACTTGAATGTACACATAACAAAGCCCAATTTGATTTAATGGAGCCCAAACAAGAGCTTTATGTTATAAAATGTGAAAACTAAGTTTGTAATTAATGGTAGATTCTATAGAATATATGAATAAAAAGAATGCTTAACTAATTTAATTTGAGTTTTGCCAAACATGAACATTTTCAAGAGATTTTTTTAAAATAAGATATTCTTTATTTTGAAGAGTCAACCTTTAAAATTATGCCCTAAAAGACTCTTTAAATTAACATTTTAATTTAGAGAGTTAGTTTAACCCTCTAAATTTAGAGAGCGAAACACACTCTCTATAATTAAATCAATTCAAAGTATTTCAATTTTTAATGTAATAAAATAATGTAATAATTTGAATGTAAGCTAGTGAAAATTAAAGATATGACAAAATAATAAATATTTTTTGGGAGTAGTAAAATTAAGTGGTAAATATAAAGAACTCGTTGAAGTACTTAACAAATTTTTCTTTCTAAATTTATAGATACTTTCTTAATTGTAGAATATATTTTTTAAAAATAGAAAATCTCTTGGAGATACTTTAATACAGTAAGAAAATATGTTTTAGTGATAAAGTTGAAATTTAGTGACAATTGGTGATATAATTTGTCTATAATAAGAGTATCTTCGAAAGACTCTATAAATACAAAATAAGTTTTAAAAGATTCTCTATTTTAAACTTTTAAAATAAATAATGGGTTTGACTTTTCAAATTTGGAAAGCAAAACTCACTATTTATTTTTAATTAACAATTACTGCATTTAATAAGTTACAAATTTAAATATTCAACAAGTTAAATTATTCAAATCACATTTGAATTGATTGACCACTAACATATAAAAAGAAATCTTGTTATATAAGAGATGAGGAGAAATCAATAAATGTTCCTTGGAAAAAATAATATAAAGAGTCAAAATAGAGAGCATTATTGGAGTGAATAAAAATTTGGGTTGTACTATATATGCATGATATATTTATATGATGGTTTATATACACATAATATTGTGAGATATAATTGAATTAGAATTTCTTCAACCTAATTTTTTTTAAAAAAAAAAAACCCGTCTCTTTTGACACTTTATCTGCATGTAAACCATCATATAACTGTTTATATATAAGTAATATGACTCTTAAAATTTTATTCTCTAAATTTAAATAAACTCTTTATTATCCATAGAATAAATTTCAGTTTATGTGTCATTATGTGATATATTTAATTAAGTATGAAATTATATGATTTATTTAATTGAACATATAACTTAATGTCATTTGTGTTGCCATCTAGGCTGCTGCAAAATTTCAGTGGTTTTATATATGATTCGTTTGATTTAATTAAATCCATATGATTTGATTAAATGTGAAATTATATAATTCATTTAATTGAACTTGTAATTTAATGTCACCGGTGCTGCAATCTAGACTGTCGTTAAACTTCAGTAGTATTAAATAGCATTACTCTTACGTATAAGATCTCTTGAAAATGCTCTAAGTGTGTTTAATTAATAAAAATTACCTTAAAACTTTTAATTTAAAATAAATTTTGCAACCACGGCAAAACTAACTAATTGATTAGTTATCAATCAATTAAATTAAAATTAAAATTAATCAATTAATGACACAAACTAACTTAAAACAAAATAAATTAAGTGGCCCAAATTTACACGCCATTAGTTTCTTTCAAGTTCCAACTCATGTTCCTTGTTTCTATTCAAAATAATGGCCCTCGTCTTCTTCTCTGTCATTTTGAGATAAATGTAGGCTTTCTCCAAGGAATGATTAATTTTGATCGCATTTCAGGACGGGTTAATTTTAATCACCCTGTTGGGAAGTTGTCCGCATTTAAACAGTTAAAATTTAATGTATCACGTCTTGCTCTCTTTCCTTGAATCTGTATTACCATTCTTCAACACTGTGCATTATGTCTTCTCTTGCTCTATTGAAAATATAGAAAACAAGAATTGGGTTCAAACAAGGGATAAAACTTTACAAAATCATCGTACCCAGTTTCTTGAAAATTATGTTAATAATTTGCAAGACTTTTTTCTAACAGTTCGTTCTAAAATGCACGAATATACTCAAATGCGTTTTCGAAACGCCTCGTATATAGGGTATGCGCGTGATAATGTGGTCAATTCATTTCATTGACCGTATATACACGTTTAAATGCTAAAATGTGCACACATTTGTGTTAAATATTGTGTCAAAATTAGCCTAACAAAGTTTAATCAATTTTTATATCTGAAAAAACAAATTGAGCCCAACAAATATCAAATTAACTCAAATCACACGATCACATGAATTATATATAACAATCTATATGGCTTTGATTTGAAAAAAAAAAAAAAATCAAAATATATTTTTTTTCATAAAATTGCAAATTGTCTATATTGAGTTGAGCATTCTTCTTCTTCTTCTTCTTCTTCTTCTTCGGTCTTTATCTAGTTTTTACTAGCAAGTGATATTAGTGAAGAATAATCTTGAATTGTTGATGGTTGTGGTGATGAAGAGGAGGTTAATGATGATATGCTACAATCTACAAGAGGCAATATAAATTATCTAGTTGAAATAGGAGAGTCCGATAAAGATGATTTTACATCAGATGACATGGAAAATGACTTGAATGAAGAAGAGTTTGAATTGAAATTCGTTAAAAAATTAGACAATATTTTGGGTATTTTTTAATTTAATGTTCATGTCTATCTAATTGTAGAAATTGATTACCAAGTAATTAAAGTATTTATAATTTTGAATATTATATTTTTGTTAAAAATTTGAAAAATATGTATAAAGTTCAAGTAATTTTAATATTTATGATTTTGAGCATTTTTTTAAAAAATTTGAAGAATATGTATAAAGTTTAAAGAATATATTATTTTATTTATTTGTTAGTTTAAAATATTAAAAATGGGAAAAACATAATTACGCATATACTTTGTATAAGCACATATATTCTTGTAACGTTCGATGCTCGATCGAAGTACCTCATCATGCATTACACATTTTATAAATTTGATATAAAAATGCTAAAACTAACACATTTATGTCAATCCAAGTAGAAGCATCTACACATTTTCCAAGGGTTGTGGAGGGTCATTGTCTGCTTTAATTGATCACATAAATTCATTAACGAAAATCGAGAGATGCTTTATGTCCCTACTTAATGACCAGAACCCTGTTTATATCCCTATCATTGAGCTGGAATATATGGTATTTTCCACTAAAATTTCCAATGTACTAATTTTTATAAAAGTTTTAATAGTCAAACTACCATCTTTTTCATTATAATAGTGAAACGATCAAAAACTTTTATAAAAATTTCTAAGGTACTAATTTTTAAGAAGAGAGTACACAAATAAAATTTAAATTTTTTTCTCTCATTCATCCTAATGCGTACAAGAAGACTGTAGCCATCACTTGGAAGAGAAACGAGGATTTGGAACTTGGAAGAAACTCTCAAACCTAATGGCGTGAAAGCTTGGGCTTTGTTTGGAAAAATTCACAAGTCATGCATTAAGTATGGACCACTCAATTTTCAGAAATCTTAAAATTCAAAATTCAGGTATTAATTAATTAATTGAAAATATTTTATTAATTAAATACATTAAAATTATAATTATACAATTAATGGTTACATAAGTGTACTTATAAGTTACAATGTCACATATTATCAAATTAATTGATCACAGATTATTTTATCAATAATAAATTAAAAGAATTATAGGTCACAATTAATTTGTCGGTTACAATTTTTCAATTTAGTTCGTCATCGTCGTCGTCGAATTAAAGAGGTGAGGATAGGTAGATAGAGTCAGAAGATAGAAGATGGAGAGTGAAAATAAGATGAAATGATTTTTATGGTTTGGAATTGAATTGGGTTGAGATATTTAATATTTAATTATTATATTAATACCTGATATGTGAACAAATAAATTTGATAGCTGATTTATGAATTGTAATCTTTAAACACCCGTTGTCATGTAATTTCTACTTTTTTGTTTTGATTTAATTTGTGTCACTATTTAATTAATTTTTAATTTATATACATATATGGCCCAATTCAATAATAATTTGCCTATTTAACTAAAATTTATATTTTTAGTAGATTTTAATAAAAGTTGATGAAAACTTTAGTTGAAAAGTTGATAAAAGTTGTGAATTTCATAAAATGTGATATTAAAAATGGAAAAAATGAATTTTAAAAAATAATGGTCAACTTGCAAATGTTAACATCGTTCAACTTGCAAAAAAACTATGACTTTAGACTTGAGGAATAGCCAAGCAGTTTCCCATTTAGGCGTTGTTTGATCTCAATTTGACCATTGACCGCTATAAAATTTCACATTTACAAATACTTATTTACTAATTAATAGAAAAAAAAATAATAAAAATATCAATTGGCTAATGAAAAAAATATTGCGAGGACTTATAATTTTCTTACGAAGTCAACCTGTTTCTCTTTATATACTTTCTCACAGGTTTACTCTTGATAAAGAGTATAGTTGCATAGCATGACTAGCTAGCCTACGGGGTAGAGAGATTTAAGGTAATTTCCCTTCTTTAGCATGTTTGGTCGAACTTAAAAGGTGTTTTTTTTTTCTTTACATGATGTTGGGGAAAAAAAGAAGAAGAATTTAGAAGTTTTGTAGCTAAGCCAAACATGATATTTTCTTTATTCCTCGCACAATCTATTGAATGTCATGTATACTTCGATATTTGTATGTATAAATGTAAGTTGCAATACGGCCATGAAATTATTTCAATGTTGCTTTTGGTTGGTAATGTGTGCTAAGATATTTTGCGTTCTCTAACATAATCAAGATGAAATTGAGCCTAGTTACAATTTTTTTATTCAAAAACGCTTGTAATCGAATGTCATAATTATCAATTATTGTTCTGATGGCTTCAGGGTGATGTATGACCTTTATAATTTCTGTTTAATTTTTTATTTGTTACAGACTGTTGAAGAGCTGCGTACATCGGTGGAAAATTTTTGATTGATCGATAGTCTCCGAGATGGAAATTTTTTACGATAATGGACCTAAATATCTTACTGATATTGATTGGTATGCCTATTTTAAAATTGTTGCTTGATATGTTCATTGCTCACGCATCTTGAATTCAAGTCTCGTTTCAAATATTATTTAAAATTATAATGCGCATTTAAAATATGAATCAGGTCGTTCATGAAAAGCAAAGTAAATTGGCTAATCTAATAGAGAGAGAGAAAAAAAAAATTGGTTAAGTTGTCATTGAAAGACTCATTTTTCAGTTAAACTAACCTCGGGCTTATTCTTTATAAAAAAATCCAAACGAGGAGTAAAGTTACCCTGTGGAGAGTCTTACTCTGAGATTTATGTGAAAAGTGAGAAAAATCGTTGTTCCATTAAGAAATTTTGATGTTCGTTTTGAACCTTTGACAGGAGTGATTGGGATCATCGCAGGTCCATCATGGCCTGCTTGGTCAAGGGTGTATACAAACTCGAAAGTGATCGCAAGCAAAATCGACAAGGCCATCAAACTCTTGCTCCTCAATGGTGGAAATCTTTCAATTTTGAACTAACCCGAGATCTAGTAGATGAGGAGGACCAATCAATTTTTGGAGCTATTTTCAAGTCCGATCCTAACTACGTAGGCCAAGGTCTCCCAAAATACGTGATTGTCTTCCGTGGTACGGTCAACAAACAGGAAAACGTGACTCGAGATTATAAGCAGAATCTTCAGATTTTTCTCAATAAACTCGATAAAAGTCCACGTGTTCGGGCTGGCATGGAAGTTGCTATGAACATTGTTCAAGAAGCGAATGGCCCTGGAAATGTCTTGTTGGCAGGACATTCCGCAGGCTCATCCATAGCACTACTAATTGGGAGGAAAATGGTACGGGAAGACTGGTTAAAAGTAACTAAGGGTCCGTTTGTTACACATTATTATAAAATGAGAGTGAAAAATATAGTTATTATTGAGCCCCACACAAGAGATAGAAATTCAAAATTGATGACTTGATGTGATGAATAACGGTCAACTTTTTCATTTTTATGTATGAAAAATGAGAAACAAACATGGGCTAAGTTTAGTCAAACAAGTGAAGTGTTTTCTTCATAGTTTGATTGTGTGCTTTTGACAGGTGGAAGCGAAATATCATCTCGAGACCTATCTCTTTAATCCGCCATTCCTTTCTTTTCCAATTGAACAAATAAAAAACGAGACTTTGAAGAATGGTCTAAGATCAGGAAAAAGTATTCTCGCTGCAGGACTAGATTTTGTTGCTAATGGAGGTCGGTGGCCAACGCCTGATGTAAATGATCCGTTTATCGTGTTATCTTCATGGGCACCACGTTTGTTCGTCAATAAGTCCGATCCCATATGTTCCGAATACGTT
>CAIGRN010061879.1:5818-21513 GCA_903798345.1 Fraxinus anomala
AAACGGGGAGAGAGAGAGAGAGAGAGAGAGAGAGAGAGAGAGAGAGAGAGAGAGAGAGAGAGAGGGAGGGAGAGTAATGGTTCATCTTTTTGATATTGTCTCTTGCATCTAAGATTCTTTTCTCTCTTACAAGATGACATAATCACAAATATATGTTTAAAGTGTTTGTTGTGTAATGTCATGAAATTATTTTGTAGTATCGAGTACTGCATAGTGTGTATTTTGTTATTAGATGGATTTTACTACATTTGAAGATGGGCTATACATGGTTATTTATTAATGTAAATTCGTAAAAGATTTGAGCTTTTGATGAAAAGAGACCCACCTCTGATTTTGCAATGTTTTCTTGAAACTGAATTTGTGTATTAAATAGAATACATGGTTGGTAGTCTTTTCTCCCTTTTTTTTTTTTAGAATTGATTCATGTTTTATTCCAAGTTGTATTGAAAATGCATATATTCGTTTTGAGCGATGTGGGTTTTGTTGCACAATTGAATGAACTCTAATTCTTTGTGCAAAGAGGCAGTTTTCAGACTTTATCAAAGGTTAGCCTCTCTCTCTCTCTCTCTCTCTCTCTCTCTCTCTCTCTGATGAATTATGTTTAGATGTGTAGTTTTTTCAAGTTTCTTGATTATTTTACTGGCCTTGATCTTGTTACTGATCATATATTTTTGCTCATCTCTGATGGAAAATTGATGCTCAAACATAGTTTGATTTTTCCTGCTAAAATAATTACCAGTTGTGTGTGGATATGGTTTCTTGTTTAGGCTGTATAATTAATTGTTTTCTCGGCAAGTATTGAATTTGGGCAAAGTTTTTGAGTTTATTTGTTTTGATTTTGAGATTGACTTATGGGTTTGGAATACTTTTGCTGGAAATTGGATACAAGTATAATTTCGGTATCTTTGTTTGTAGGGAACCTTCAAATGACTTTTGATATCTTTCATGAATCTTTCCATTGATTAACAATAGAATTATCAAGGAATTATCCCAAATACATGAAAAGATTTCTTACTAAATTGTCTTTTTGGTGCAAAGTTCTATCTGTGGAGTATTTATATCATCTTAGCATAATGAAATTCTGAGTTTATACTCCGAAACTACATGATAAAATGGGAATTCTCTCAAAATGTATTCTGTATAATGTTGTTCATGCCTTTGGTCTACCGCGGTAACAAATGGCAAAAAAAGTGCTAGCAGATTTTGTCAGTACTGCAAGTTATTTTGTTTTGTTCGATTATAAAAGAAAAAGGAAAATATATGTTGATTAATTGTTCCCGTTTGGTAAGTATTTGTCTTATCTGGTTTTCTGATGAGGAAAGGTAAGAGTCTGGTTATGGGTCTATAACTTGATACATAATTATTCCAATAATTGTTGATTTCTTTATTGTCCTTGACTGTTTCGGAAAAATAAATTCCTATATTTTCCAAGGTTGCAAATTGTTTTCTTGAGTTGACATGTCGAATAGAGTTAATAATAGGAAAATCCTTTTCTTAACATTATGAGAAGATATATCGCTAGAGGTTGATGCTACAGTTTCTTTTGTTTTTCCAGACAATTATACCTCATGATGCCTAACTATACTGCACCATGAATTGATTCCAGAACTTTTGGGCATTTCACTCACTTGCATATTAGCTGGAGTTGCACAATATTTTGCACTGCTCTTTTGGCGACAAGGCCTGCTACTTTGAGCCTAATAAAATTTGAAGGTGTTCTCTTATTGCCTAAAATCAGTTTGTTACCTATCCTGTAAATAATGCACTCGAGCTTTATAAAGTCGAGTGGTACATAATTAGAAATAAGTGAATTCATTTAATAACATATAGAAGCATGTATACGTTCTTGTGTATTGACTACTAGGAGCAAACTTTGTTCAAGTCTATGTATCAATCACTGGGTATTTGTAAGCTATGAACTTACAATTGTACCCGCAATTCCTCCACTCAACTATCAGACTATTAATCGGATTCCTTGTGAGTTTTTTTTTTTTTTTTACATGGGTATTGTCGTTGAGCTACTTGTAGCCATTCTACGTTATGGTCTAATTTTTTGTAACCATATTTAATTTCACTTTTGATGACAGTCAAACACTGATGGTATGTTAAATGATGACACAAAACATGTACTTGAAACAAGGGAATTACGATATGATAAGATTCGAAGCCAATTATATTGAGTTTAGGAAAGTCGTGCTATAATTTGAGTTACTAATAGTATTTTTAACCCTATAAAATCACATATCTTCCTGTTAATAACATGAGTGCTTTTATGTTTTTTTCTTTTATAAAGGCTTTCATTGACTGAAAGTGTGTGATGAACAATTGCTGGAAAAGAATAATATTTACTCTCAATAGCCTCACGTATCATCGCGAAAATTCTAGCATAGATGATGTTCTCAATTACTTTAATTTTACTATAAATTGGCCAACGTAACACCAATTCAAAAATGCTATTCAGTTTCTTCAACTTCATCATTCTGCTCCTCTAGCACATTTTCTCCAGGAAATCTCTATGGCAATTGGAGTCCTCACTGTAATAATGAAGTTTAGACCATTTTGATTTTGAAGGCCTACAACAAGAGAATGGACCATTAATCTGGATTTTATCTCATTTTATCGAAGATCTCTGGAGAATTTATGGGCACTCTTATGTGTGACTTTTGCAAGGGTCAATTGTAACGAGAAGAATGAATACAAAATGTTCATATCAATGCAATACTAAACCACAAAAATATCATTGAGTTGGATGGAAACCGATCAGCGGTTATCAAGAACACAACCAATCGCTGAATAGGTGGAGATCCTCTACCCAGGACTTGAGGGTAGTAGGAGGCGTTATGTAGGACACGTGTCACGATAACCCCCTGATAGTTGTATAGCTTCAAAATTCTGTAAATACTCCTAAAACAACAATAGATATGGATCTTGAAACTCTGGCTATTTGAATACCCAATCTATTGTTTTTTCCTACATTTCAAAACTACATACTAATTTTCACGTCGGAGGTACAATGGAGGAAAAAGCTCCAACCTCATTTTGCAGGTAATGTTCGTTCATTGGAATAACTGAAACACCTTGCACCGCAAGGAGGACATGAAGTCTAATTTCATAACTATTTCAAAAGGCAAATTAATAATAAAAAGTCATCGAAAAATTAACTTTAACCGTAAATTTTGGTTGAAGCTATTTATTGATCGATTTTTGTGAACATGCTCGTCACGAGACGTATTTACAAAAACATTGCCGCCGCAGATACGAATGAACTTATGATAGATAAAGATAGTCGAGAAAAAACTTGAAAACATAATTAATATTATCTTATGTTGCAGATATCATTCAAAAGGAATAATTCCAGTTGATTTAATCGAATTTAATACATACTAGACTACAATCATAATTCGAATCTCTGTAGATCAGAATCTCATATATTAAACCCTAATTTGATGACATTTAATTTAAGGATTTTGCTATTTGTACATCGAGATTGATACTTCCTCAAAATAGGAGGGTCCATGCCCAATTAAAAAAAAAAAATCGTGGGTCTCCTATTGGAAGGGAGTCTGTACACACATAGCAAAACCCTTAATTTAATTTAATTTATTTCTCATACTCATTTTCAACCACATATTCACACAATAAAATATTTTTACGTATAAATTCAAAAATTTTTCCTACTTTTAATCACACATTCTTCAAAAAATACTATTCAAAAATATAGTTTTTTTTTTCAAATTAAGAGATTGTTTATCTCCTAATTAGGAGAAGAATGAAGTTTTGAATAGTATTTTTTGAAAAATGTGTGGTTGAAATTTAAAATAATTTTATTAATTTGTATGTAGAATATTTTATTTGGTGAATGTGTGGTGAAGAATCTTACTGTAATAAACAGGGTTTTAGATTAAATAAAGACAAACAGTGGCTAGATGCGACCAAAGAGGAACTAAATTATAAACGACTTTTAGGCATGTGATTAGAAACCGTAAGCAAAAAGACTTCGAAACACAAATTTCGAGAATAACACCACATGAGAAAAAGAAATGTTTGGCTTAGGTTTATAAATGGTTTATAAACATTAAGTCACCTTTGATTAATACAATTCGAGGAATTCACAATCCTCCGCCACTCAATCATTTTTAATTAATTACATTCATTTATTTATTTTGGTGAATGATTTGTATTAGATAGTATGTTGCATGAAGATGGAACTTATCATTTACATTTAATGAGACTAATTGTTTTGATTTAGTTGTCAGTATTAACTTTTGGTGATATAAGTCTATACTATAATCTTACTAATGATTTTGAAATTTTGATTGTGAAAGCGAATCAAACCAACCTGGAACTAGTTGGTTCCATAATTACAGATGGAACTCGTGGTTTCTTTGTAAGTTAATCATCAATTTTCAGTTAATTGAACCACGCTCACCCCTATGGTGGATAGACGGATTGTGAAGAATAAAATAATTGAAAAGAAGAGAAGTAAAAATATAATGTGTGCTAGAGAAAATATAAGAGTATAGCCAATATGTTGATTTTCAAAGTTAAAGAGAGTTCTTGCAAGTTTCTTGAAATTAAAATTTTAAATTTACAAAACAGACTCTTGTTTGATCCTCATTATTTTGAAATACATTTTTTTTCTTTCTTTTTTTCAATCACACATTCTTCAACAACAGATTATTACACGTAAATTCAAAACTTATTTTTATTTTTTTAATCAAGCATTCTTCATCAATCTACTATTTCAAAATGTATTATTAGCCAACATGTGGCTCAGACAGGTTCTAGATTTACTAATTCCTTAAATATCATGTTTTAGTGTTAAGCCCCTGTTTGGTGGGGATCAAAATCAAATGTTTAGTAGATTTTGATAAAAAAAAGTGATGATATGTGTGGTTGAAAAGTTGCGATATCACATAAAATATGTTGTTAAAATTAACTTTTAATTTTATCGTAAATTAAAATCCGAATTTTATTTTTTACTAAATAGGATTCATGTTTGGTGATGATTAAAATCAAAGTCTTAGTAAATTTTGATATAAGTTGATGAAATATGTGGATGAAATTAATCGTTATCTTTAATTTAGGTTAAAATCTAGATTTTATTTCCTATCCAACATAGGCTAATGTGTAAATTCCTCATGGAGTGGAGTGTAGCTACGTCTATGTTCAGTCTATCTTTAATTGGAACTAATTTTATTACCTAATTTCGGCCACTTCATAGACAAGTTTTCTAGGCTAAATGTGTAAATTCCTCATAGAGTGGAGTGTAGCTACGTCTATGTTCAGTTTATCTTTAATTTGGACAAATTTTATTACCTAATTTCAGTCACTTCATCGACAAGTTTTCTAGGCTAAATGTGTAAATTCCTCATAGAGTGGAGTTAATTTGTACTAATTTTATTACCTAATTTCGGCCACTTCATAGACAAGTTTTCGGCTCTAGAGAGAGAGTCGAATTCACGGGTTTCAACTCATGCAACCCGACCCAGATGAACCTCCCTTTACCTTCTCAGTTTTTTTCATAGCCTTTTACGATTTTATTTAACATTATGATTTAAAATCGTAAGATATAGGGTTCTCAACTTATTATTTATTTATTGAATATGAATTTATAATGCTTCAATTCTCAGAACTCGCATCTCCAACAAAAACAATTTCTTGGGGTCTAAATCTTAGTGCATATTTGGATAATATTTATAAACTATTTAAAATCGATAGAATTACTTTTTATTCACATATTTTTGTGTAATTCACAAGTACTATTTACTTAGTCCATGTTTAGTTCAACTTAAAAAGTAGATTAAAATTTAAGTTAAAATCAATTATTAATTTTAACCATACATTTTATGAGATTTACAACTTTTCAACTATATATTCCATCATTTTTTATCGAAATCTACTAAAAAATTAATTTTTATCTAAATGAAACAAGAACTTCGTAATTCCATTGGTTCGATGATAGATTAAAACGAGGGTGTAATATAGGTTGAGTAGTTTTTAGAGCCAAACGTCACGTCTTACGACATGGTTTGGTAAGATCTTCAGTGGCCATATTGCGGTCTAGCCTGATGCCAAGGTTCCAAGGCTCATGACCCAGACAGGTTGGCTTGTCTAGGACAAAATTCCACATTTTGCGTTTTTATATTTATTTATTAATATTAGAGTAAATTTTGAATAAAATCATTCTAAAAAATTACTGTAAATTTTGAATAATATTATTTATTTACTTTAGCCCACTGGTTTGGCCCAGCACACCAAGTTCATGAGTCATGCCTAGGCCAGATCCGACGTAACTAGTTTGACATTCTTATATTTATTTAGCCCCGCCCCCCATCAAATTAAATTTTATTTTTTTTCTTTTCTATTTTCAACCACACAATTTTTCATAAAATAATATTACTCGTAAATTTGTCTTTCTTTTTCAATCATCCATTCTCTAAAAAAAATATTATTCCATCCATTAAAATTTGAAATAACAAGGGGCATACAGGGGCTTAAATATGACTAGTTGACTTTACAATATCAATATATAATTTATTAACTATTTAAGGTACTAATTATACTGTATAAGTGTACTATTGTCCAAACCCTATAAGCATTACCATACAACATTTAGCCTTAGTTTGTAGGGTTTAAAATTAAAAAATTTGTAAATTTTGATAAATGTTGATAAAATATGTGGTTTGACACCAAATATGAGCCTGTTTGAGCATCACTTATTTTTGTTCAAAATGCATTTTGGAATAGTATTTTGATGGAGAATGTGTAGTTAACAAATAAGAAATTTTTTTGAATGTGCATGTTATATTATTTTATCGAAAAATGCGGTTCAAAATAAAAGAGTGAAAAATATATTTCGAAAATAACTGAGACCAAACAAGGGCTAAACATTGCCAAAATGCAAATAATTATAGATACAAAATTTCAAGGGTCACCTTTTGTTAAAAACCAAACAAATTGCCATATTAGTTGATAAAAAAAAAAATAGTAATAAAACATTTGATATGCAACATTTTCCCTCAGTGGATTAGCTAAAGAATACTTTCAGTTTTACTCATGACAGCTCTTGAAGCCACATTGCGCCACTCCGAACTGATCCGATGATGATTACAAGACTGACATTTTTTCAAGTCTCTTCACACTATAACACTGGAGGTTAAAATGGCAATGACTTGGGGTACTAACGAGTTAAATGGTTATATGATTTTGGTGACGGTATTCAAGAACAAAAGATATTAATGTTGTCAATGCACGAAAGTGGAACAAAAGATATTAACGTTTTCAAATGTATATACATAACATATCCTGTAAGCAGCGTTGGAAAATAATGTAGTATAGCAAACAAAATTAACGAACTCAGGTTTCAATAATTCGAGCTTACGGCACAGATAATTTCTACATCGACAGGTTTGATTCTTAAGCTTTTATATTTCGTGGATAACTTTTCAAGTTGAGGAAGTAACCCATCAGAGGTATTTTGCAAGTAGTGAGCTTAGGTTGTACCTGGAGCCACCTCAATAGAATATTTGTATTTTCATCTGTTGAATCCTCCACATCAGAATTTCCTGGAAAATTTTTATAAAAAAGAAGCTAAAATTTAGTCGATCAACTACTTACCCAAAATGCCACCCATGTTTATGTTGTTAAAACGTTTTTTGTAGCGTTTTTGAAGCCCTTCTCTCTTCTTCTTTTTAGATTTATTTTGATAGGACTGGACACTCGATGATAAAGTGTTTTTCCTTTTCTCTACCACATTTTGGATCCATCTGTTTCTTGTCACTAGCTCCTTCAATTACAGTCAGCTTAGGTTTCCATATATCGAGATGATCAAATTTGTCTTGACTTCTTCAATTGCAGTCACCTTATGTTACTATTCAGAATCTTGTTGACCCTTTCCTGTTCTTCTCAAATTTAATCTAACAAGGATAGCTGACTGTAAGCCTTCTCAAAGAGCTCTAATTTCCTTGACCAGCCTTCTCTGATCCAAGATTCAGTTTTTATTCAGTATTTTAAAAAGTGTAAAGCGTGACGAAGCGGAAAGGCTTCAGCTTAGGCGTAAAAAAGTGTTTTTTTCACTTTAATATTATTTTAAAATTTTAAATCAATCTAAAAATTATTTAATAATTAAAGAAAAAACGTAAAAAGCATAAAAAGATTTAAAAAGCGTAAAAGTGTTAAAAAAAAAAGCATGCATAGGCACGACTAGGCAAGAAAAAAAGCACGAGACGAGGCGTTCTGCATCCGCTTTGCACCTAGGTGCCGCTTTTTAGAACGCTAGTTTTATTATCAATCCAATCCTTGTGTTGATTGTTCATTGTAGTCTCGTTTGAATAGTTCATATCATCCATGGACTTGCATACAGTAAGAATTGAACAAAGACCAACAATTTCATTGTTTTTCGTGTTAGGCACATGTACAGCAATGGAATAAGAGATAACTACTTTAACAAGCAAGACAGTCCAAATAATAATGTGATAATCAAACAAATTAAACATTTTACTATGTACTGAAGCAAGTAATTAGTAAAGAAATAATTCGCATACAGTACAGAGAATGAACATGGAAGGAAGTTATACAAGGGCAACGTTACTCAACACCAAAAACATAATGATAGAATACTGTACTTTGTATTATCCGATTATCATCAACCATATCACAGCTAAATCTGAAACAACAGGGAAGGAAAATCTGATGTGAATCAACACCCTTCTATGAAGTGAAGACTCGAGTTGGATATGCCCGACATGGAAACTCCCAACATGTAAATAGGCAATATGAAAATATACTTGAAAATTTTGTATTGCTCCATATATTTTTCACATCCTCTGTCATACTGTGAATCTCTTCCATTCATCTTCAGATAGAAGCAGCAGGAAAATTGAATGGTGACTAGTATTTTATACATTTGAAATATAAACTCAATGAAATCTGTGTATTGCACGATGTGTTGCTATATATGGTGAAATATTTGCGCTTGTTGGACCTGCAATGGATGAACATCTCTGGCAGCTGCTTCTTCATTGTAGATTTTGACTCAAAAACACTGGTTCTACAGTAAATCTTTCCTGAAGTAGAACTCCAGCCCGCCTATAATGCATAAAATGTGTCAGAATTAAATATTCACATAGCTAAAAACCAAAGATCAGGTAATAAATAACAAATGCCGAAATTCCTTGAGATGGAGAAATCATTGGCGCAAGCAAAATTATCATGCGAGTCTGAGTGCATCAGCATAAAATGCAGCCTCTTAAGATACTGACGTGTGGATGTGAGAGAGAAATTATGTGAATGTTTTCAGAATGCTCACAACCTCGGGATACATAATCTTCCATGTGGATTTTCAGCTTCAAATGCTACACTGATGGTTCCTTTGTTGCTCACCATCTTCATACTTTCTAAGAGAACATACTGTCCATAGGTTGAAATGCAACCTAAGGAAAGACAAAGATCATCATCCATGTTTGAGAACTGCTTCAAAGGCAATACCGATGGCTCTTTTCTTGACGCTCTTGACATAGGTCATTCTTTGCTTTTTGTGCAATATTTATATTGAAGTGCTGCAACTACTTCATCTATCCTATGACATTTAGAATGAGCACGACATGGACAATGAAGGACTGAATTTGTCAATGTCCAGTTCCATTCTTGAACTGCTGCCTCGATAATTACTCAAAATAAGTAACAAAAAGTATTCATTGAAGATGATGTTACTAGCCTATTTGAAAGTAGAAGGTAATTTATCCTTGTTTTTAAGGGTGTGTGCGAGTGCCATAAGTAGCAAGAACAAAACTACTAAAAATAATTTCAGGATCTCCAAGTAAATGAGAGGTCACGTCAAAAAACTAGAAATAAATAATAGGATGTGCAAACTACAAAGAATTTCCAAGAGAAACCAATCCAAACAATAAGTTGGTCATACATAAAATATTAATCATCACAATGATTTTCAATGTTAGAATACGCTCTTAAAATACAAAAATAGAATCTATCCTTCATTAGAGTAATGATAACCAAAAGACTTCAACTGGTTCAATACTTGGTTTCAGTTGGGTTTATAGTCCATTGTAAGTGGAGAAAACAAGACAGCAACTTTCCAAAAGCAACTTAATAATTTATTTAATCAAGAAACAAAATGATAATGAAAAAAAATTCCCTAGAGATATTTAAAATGCATAACTCGCCAAATAGTAAAAATCACACATCAAAATATTGTCAAATCTAAACACTCAATTTGAATCTGAATATAGAGCACGAATAAAATACGTAAGTTCTTTCCCCTAAACAAGATATATACATCAGTACAAAATTTTAAAAAATTCGAAAATGGGAGGGAATATAAAGAAATCCACTCACTTCTAGAGACTGAGTACCAGAAAATTGTTGAATCTGAGTATTGACATTGCATCCAAATATGGAGTAGAAGGGGAGATTAATGAAGAACGCCACATTTTATCAGAAAAATAAAAAAGAAATTACTAAGCCCTTGTTTGGTCCTCATCATTCCAAAATACATTTTTTTCTCACTTATTTTGAACCACACATTCTTCAATAAAATAAAATTACACGCAAACCCAAAATTTTACCTTATTTTTTAACCACAAATTCTCCATCAAAATACTATTCCAAAATGTATTTTAATAAATAAAAAAATGGAGCTCAAAGAGGCTCTAAATAGAACGAGAAGAAACACTGAAAGCACTAATAAAATTGAGAGCTCAAAGCAACTATATAAATTATGTTCCTCAAATGCAGCTGTTGTACATGAAAGGACATTGGTATGAGCAGGCTAAATTTTCTACCTTACATATGCGCTAAATCTATAGAAAGTTCCCTCTGCTAACTATTTCTTTTTCAATGCTGCTTAATTGGCCAGGAGCCCATGATAAATACAATGGGAGAAAATTTTGGTTTATGTATCTACTGAGGGTGTGACTAAATAAGAAATTCACTACTCTGAGTACTGATTGAAGAAAGATTGTATGTCAAAATTTAGACAAAATTATGTGTTGGGTATTCATGCTCATATCCATTATAATCATAATATAGCCTCTCTCCCTTTGTGATGTCACGAGTGGCAACCAAAAGTACACGGCATTCACCATTAACGCTGTATCTCACACATTTAATGTTCTGCTTCTTCCAGCCCTCCCTGCACAGAATTGACTGGTTTCAAGAACTATAGGTGAATATTGGAAATGACATGAATAAGAGAGAATCTGAATTCAGAGTCTGTTGAATGTCATGATATTTGCAGAAAATCAGGGAAAGATACATGGTTCAAGGAGACAAAGGATGTGGCTCAATGGCTTACGGTGTATAATTGTTTATGCCATTAATAAAACGAGCAATGTTTCCACGTTTATCAGGGCAGACAACAAGACTTTTCGATGGGTCAGTAGCTAGAAGAAGGGTCATCATGCTATCACAATCATCCTGTTCCCGATTCTTAATGTAATCCACGTCTCCTGTATACTCAGCAATGAATGTCATGTCCTTTATTGGACCATCAGCTTCTACTGTATAGCTGCAACGTTCAACAAGGTCACATTACATGCGAATATATATCACATAAGGGCTATTGAATGAGAGAAAAGAGGAACAAAGAAGTACCCTTCACAAGAATCAAAAGTTACAATAAGAGGAGGGCATTCGCCTCTTTTGTACATAGTCCTACACAACTCCAATGTCTCGGTATCCTCTTTAGAAAGAACCTAATTAAAAGAAACCTCGTGAAAATTCAAAAAATTGAGAATTAGCTCATTAATCAGAGAAAAGTAATTAGACCTGCATTCCACCATTTTCAAACTCAGCCTGATTGGCTGATCTGGGAGCCATGCCCAGCATATAAGTAAGCTCATTGCTGAATTCCATGTTCTGAGCAGTCAATGCAGATGCAAGAGATCCCATTTGTACTAGCCTCCGGGTGTGGTCTTCAGAAGGAACATGAGGCAATATCCTTCTCCGCTTCTTGTGGAACACTAATGTATTAGACCGTCTGCGACGTTTTTTGACATCTGGAATCAAGGTCAAAGAACTTTTATTGGATGTGTAGAACACGTACAAGAAGAACAGTGCAAAGAAACTTGTGAAGGCATGGACAATATGTAGTGAATAACAAACTTCTATTGTATACATATAGAAGATGCAAAAATGCTCCAAAATCTCAGTTCACACTCTTAGCTGCTTTATTGAAAAAAATTTACATAAACGTCAGGCAAACTTATCACTAAATCTTTAAATTAAACCATCCAAAAGATACTTCAGATAACTAAAAGAACAACCAAAGGACTTCTGTTTAATACTCTTGGCCATGGGTTCAATAGACTTCAAAAATATCTGCAAATTTTGGTAACTTGCTGTGCAGACACTTCCAAATGCAGGATGTGTTTTCATCCAACATGTGCTGGCAGCCGTGAAATGATAGCCTGTGATCTCGTTAACACACATCAGTGAGTTTCCTTTTCCACAAAATATAACCAATCCACGGAGAAGCAATGTCAACTTTAGATGATATTATTGACATGGGCAGAAAAACTTCAGTAAATTTAATCTTTTTTTCTCACTGTGAATTCGCTGCCTTCATTCCCATGCTTGCTAGGTTACACTGGTGCAAAGTTTTCTGCAACAAGGAACATAACTTGTGGCAAGAAGAATGCATTTATTAATTCTACTGATGCATTCTAATTTCATTAGAACTTTGAATCTTGTCCCAAGAAAAATTCTTTTTTTTTGCTTATAGTAATGCATTTCAGTTGTATTTTCATTACAATTTCAGGATTAAGCAAGTTGAACATCAGGTTATTTCCAAATATTCACACCAAACTTAAAGCATAACATAATTCAGAAAATTCCTGACCAAAACTAGAATCATTTTCATGATAAAAAGGTTACAATAATTCTACCTTGAGACCACGCACAGTTCTCCACAAGTTCCCTGCATTTCTGAATCCTAAAGAAATCGATAATCTTCTTCTGCGTAAAGCCTGCATAACAGACCACGCCGGATATCTAAATCAATAATACCTGCATTTATCTCTCACGCTCGTAATTAACCCATACACTGAGAATTACACATACATTTGCACATAGATACTTATATTCATACATACAATCAATCAATTGCAAACACACACACAAATTCGTGCATAATTATATACACATAAATTCATATCCACACCCGGTATTCATTTATGTAGATAAAGATTGGACTTTTTATACTTTTAAGGGGACGATCTTGATCGTCAGAGCATGCCGGGCAGAACCAAGGCCCGATAGGGACGCGGACCACTATGGGTCGAAGGCAGAGCATATGGTACCCTTTGTCGCATTTGTCACAAAGCAAGAGCTCCTCGGCTCGCTTTCCCGAGCCGCATTGATCGCAAGCCACACGAGTGTAATAATCGCCGTCATCAGACTCCTCATTCTCCACCAATACCACCCGCTTCGCCACCATCATGATCTCTTTCATCGACCTGTACTTTTGCCTCTTTCGGTCAGCTCCGAGCTGCGGACTCGGCTGGTTTCCCTGAGCCGCCGAGCTGAATGACGGCGCCATTTGAGAGGACAAAATTGGAATTAATTAATGTCCAAGGGTGAATTTGGAATGGAAATTAAGCCTCAGTGTATATATATATATCTGTGTGTATATTTTTGTTTATCTGTAAACAGTGAGGTTTCAAGGAAGGGAAGGGGTTGGGGTGTGGGGAGGTCGCGGGGGAATAGGAGGTGGCGTTTGGATGACGTGGCATGTTGTGAGTGGGAATACTAACGTGCACTGGCTGTGCGTAGACAAGGTGGCGTGCGCTTTATTCGAAATTTTCGCTAATTTAGCCGTTTGGAATTGAAAGCTGAAACGTTCTTGCGTCTCTATGTTATTTTGGTAATTAGTCGTTGACCAAAGGGGTATATTTTGTTGGTAATACATTCAAAATACATGAAATGATGAAATCAAGATAATTAAAAACTAGTACAATATCTTATTATTGTATTTACAGCCTTGATAGAGTGACTGCTTAATGATACATTTAAAAATAGGAGGACACATATCAATATATGATGAAAGATGTGTGTGTGCAGAAAACACACATATAGAAATGCGACAGAACACACATATACAGGTGGAATCCTTTTATTTTTGCAATATTTTACTCACATGAGGTGCACGTTGACAGAAATGCAACAGAACACACATACATAGGTGAGCCCTTTTATTTTTACAATAATTTACTCACATGGGGCCACCCTCATGTGAGTGTTCTGGCAATTTTCTAGCGATTCCATTTCTGTACAAATGGAAAATTCCATATATGATTGGGTAGTTTGAAAAAAAAAACATAACACCCAATCAATTATTGTCACCCCACCCTGTCACCCAATTTTTTGTCAATCACCCTAGCCAAGTAGAATTTTTATTGTATTTAAGGAAAATTTTCTAATTATTAAGCATATCTCTAGCTCTAAACCATGGAATGACACCTAGACATAACAATATACTTGTTATAAATTAGAGAAAAAAAAAATAATAAATAAAGAAGTCAACATACTTATGTATTTTATTGAGAATCAAATGCACGTATTTATAGGTTACAATCCTCGAATAACTCTTTATACAATAATTATCTCATTAAAACCTTGTTTAGTAAAAATTCGATAGGACGACAAATGAAAACAGAGTACATTTAATTTTAAGTAATAAAATGTTGTCTCATTAAAACATTTTCAAAAGAATCAGTGGGAAAACTTGGATCGAATGAAAAAGAATACAATAACTCTCCCTAATTTCAATAAAGGAAATTTTTTGTATAAAGTCATTATATCTTGTGCATTAATGTCTTCATTATTTCAATTCTGGTTAAGCACGATTCATGTTATCTTGTTATAGCTTTGACGCAATATCGTCTTTATACATAATATTTATCAATATTTATTTGTCTTTAGTCAGCATGATGATCTGTTGAAAAATAAATTACATTGTTGCTCTCTTTGGGAGTGGTACACATTTTTTAACATATAAAAAAATTCTTTTTGACGATAAATATCTTGTAAGTTATGGACATCATTACACAAACAATATGCCTCATTAAAATCTCATTAGAAAAATCCTAATGAAACAAACAGTGTACATTATTTTTTTGAATACGTCAAAAAAGCTACCTCGTTAAAAACATTGTTAGAAAAATCCAACAAGACAAAATGTTGATCAAGGAAAAAAAAGTACAACGTATATTTACTCTTCCTTACTATGATATCACTTGAATTACATGCTTCGACCTTCAAAGATAGTATTAAAATCATATAAGATAACTTGACTATAATCACATTTATTATATGCATATCAAATTTCATGGATTGTCAAACTAACAAGATAGAGACTTGTGATCTTTGTGAAATTTATTATTTTGAAAGTTATGTATTACATGTTACGACATCATTTTTCTCATTTACTTTTTTTATAAGTATACATACTTAGTTATTCAAACTGTATGTCCAGAAACTTCAAGTTTTTCTTATAAATTCAATTTTATTAGGATTCAGTCCTTTTATTTGGTTAACTATTTTTTCAATTGATATGCGTCGAATAATTTATTTCGCTATCCTTGCAGTTCATAATGTAAAGTGGTAAATCATGTACAAACGTATTGTCATAAATTTTTCTTTATGATTCTATTTCTTTTCCATAACAACATAACTTA
>CAIGRN010061884.1:0-26903 GCA_903798345.1 Fraxinus anomala
AATGAAAAAAACAAAAAAAAAAAAAGAAAAATTTAGATTAAAACTAAACTTATAAAAACCAATAGTCCTCGACAACGACGCAAAAAACATAATCATTTGAAAACCCGCAAGTTCACAGATCATAGTCAAGTAATATAATGATGAATAGAATGTCGAACCCACGAGTACTATGCATTTGACCGAGTTAAAATTAATTGCAACTTTAATCGACTAGCAAACGAATTTTGTAATACCTAAATTATCAATTAAACTAATGAAAGTAAATAAAAGTGTTTTTTTAAATATGTGAAATACATTGTTAAAATGTCGAATTCCCCTTATTATTCCAATTTTAGTGTAACAATTAAAGTAACAATTTGAAATCAGTCATGTTGGTCAATGTTCCTAATTTAATTGAAAGTCTCTCTCGATAGTGATCAAATATATTCCCCTCATGTCACCCATCTATTTCTCGATGAAAGATGCAAACATGATAAATGTATTAACAAGTGTTAGAACACATATTGAAACCATATGAAACATATAGATATATCTTTATCATTTATCTAACCTTACAATGTTTAATGTATTGCGCTTAAACCTTAGTGTCTCTCTCGATAATAATAAAATCCACTAATAATTCAATTTATGACCAAGCAATTGAAAAGAACGATAAAAACAATAATAAACATCCACAAATCAAATCAAATTAAATTCAAAATTATTAATTAAAAACTAAAAATATCAAAATATACTAACAATTCAATTAGTGATTAAGCAATTGGAAAAAAAATAAAAACAATAATAAACATCCACAAATCAAATCAAATTAAAGTCAAAATAATTAATTAAAAACTAAAAATAGCATAACAAGAGTTCATCTCATCCTAACAATGTATAAAACTAGCCTAATATATTGAAATTACAAGAAATCATACTTAAGTGAAAATACATAAATCGAATTTTTGATAAAATGAGAAGATGGAGATGAATCTTCAAATCCTAGATCTCTTCAATGGTTTCTTGATGAATCTTCACTTGTGCCTTCTTTTCTTTCCCCCAAAAATCAAGTTTGAATTTTCACTTGATTGAATTCTTGCAAGTTCCTTTCAATTCTTTCCTAAAAACTATGAATTTTCCTCATTTGATGATAATAATTGATAAATATTGAAGTATGAGATACATATGAGAGGTCTCTAATATGTATTCTTCTGTTACGTATTTAAAGGAGTAGAAAGTTGGTTGAAAATCACGTCCAAATTAATTTACATGAGAGCTCCTCCATATGTATTCTGCTGTTCTGTATTTGTAGGACTCGAAAGTTGGTTGAAAATCACGTCCAAATTAATTTCCAAAGGAGTTCTAATCGAATAAGGAAAGTTATATTCTCGTACGAATTCTTTTGTCTCTATACTACAGTCAGCATTTTTGCAATAACTTTCTCTTTAAATATCTGATTGTGGCAATTCAAAGTGCGTTGTAAAGTTAATTCAAAGGGCCAAACTTTTTCTAGAAATATAATTTTTCCAATTCGGACGTTTACTATGCCAAAATGGGTATTAATCTTTAACTAAAAAATTGGAATATAACTTGTGCGATTGGAAATTGATTTTGATAATATTTTGATCATATTCCATTCTATTTTGAGTTTTAATTTCATCCAATTGTATTCTAGTAATTTTCAAAGTATCGTCTTGGGGTCCGAATCAAATATTGAATATTTACAATTTGATCATCAAACTTTGGACTTCACCATTTTCACAAATTTTTGCTTCTTTTTTTCGATTCCTCATTCAACCATTAAGTTTTACCTGTATAACATAAAATATAATAATTTAGGATATATTTTGTCAAAAGAACTACCAAATATCGATATTTTAGACCCCGAATAAGTATATAAAATACACTTACATTATACCCTCGAAGTCCATTAATGGGTGAGGTGGTAAACTTAGAGGGTGCCCTCCTGCTCTTTTAGGGTATACTAGTGGGGTAAACGTGCATTGCACGTTAATTGGATAATGTTAAAAATAAGTGTGTAACAAAATAAAGAATAATCCTCGACATGCAAATTATATTTACAAACTCGACATACAAAAATAAATCAATTTGAGGATTCTTATCAGATGCAATCCATTCACAATATGGGTTTATGTTTAAAAAAAAATATAGTATCTTGATTCAACTTTAAGAATAGGAAAAATTGTATTTGATAACTCTCAATACATTACATCTAATCTAACAGAATTGTTCACTAATTCAAAAAGAAAAATAACATTTTAACATAGTTTTAATATTTCAATCATGAGATGTTTGAGGAACTTTTGCAGATTGAGTAAAACATCAAAACAGATGAATATGAGCTCACCTGTGAATATGTTAATAAAAAAGATGACATTAACTATTATTAGTACAATGACACTAAAGCAGCGTCCTTCATGGGGGGTGGCACGAAGGTTTTCTCCATACCACACAGAGACATCTCCGTGCGCACACAGAGATACGTCTCCGTGTGCGCACGGAGAAACAATTTTTTTCTCTCTCTTTTCTCAGAGAGAGTCAACATTTTTGTCCTTACACAAAAAATTTCCACAAGTAATAAATTCTAATTCTATATAATCATCTTTGTGCTCCCTAACAGAAATCAATAATGTCCAAGAAAGTAATCAATACCTTATAGTTTAGAGTCTTTATCCATTTTTTGGTTTCATTGCTTATTGTTTTGTCTGGTTCAATAATACCGCTTATCTTAGCGAGTTTTATGGACCTATTGGACTAGAAGATTCTCAAGCTCCGGAACCACATTCGTAGGCTGGCAATTTTTCTAGATAGGTAGAACTATTGGAAGAAAATAGATAAGGAAGAACGGGTGAGATCAAAGAAACTAGCTAACTGATCACTTAATAGATACAAATAGGTGAAAACTCGGACATCACCACAGCACACTTGGTTATTTCGCTCCTTGCTCACGGAGCAATAGAGGAGGTTGCAAGTGTTGTAGGAGGAGCAACAAGCATTCATTGTGCAGACTGTCACTTTACGTGATCAGAAAAACCACTAGAAAAAATTTGGGTTAATGAATCCCTTATTGGATCCAATTTAAGAGAGGTGCAGAGTGGGATATCCAATTTCAAGAGAGTAAATTAGGCCCAGTGCCCTATTAAACTAACTAAATAGAATAATACCCTTTTAAAACTAATTAAACCATTCAACACGTAATTAATACGTCCAAAACCTAAAACCCAAACCCAATTCAGTAAAAACCCACTCCTCATAATAGAAACGCTCTCCTCTCCTTAACAGAGGCGATTTCATCTCCAAGAATCTCTGTCTCCATCCATTTTCCATCACTTTCGTCTCCGTCTATCTCAGTTCGTCTTTCATCTTCCACCTTCTCATTCTCCTATTCGTGGATATTTTAAACACTAGACACAAAAAAATCCAAATTGCAATAGCAGAAACCTTAAGTTGTTCTGATCCGAAATCAAAAACTCTGACTCCAATTTCGAATTATTCACCCCGACACCAATGCCGACTTCGACAACTGACTTCGACTCCTATTGCTACAGTAGTTGGAGAATGTGGGTTGAAGAGGAAACGAAATGTTGATAAAGAATCAACTTCAAAGAAGAAGAAGAACCGATTTTTGCTTACTCTCATGTGGCTTCATTGTCATTTACCAAATTACAAAAATTTCCCCGACTGCCCATTACTATTGGATTGACGCTATGGAGATTGCTTGGTGGTGGGTTTCCTATGTGCTGGTTTTCGAGAGGGATGAGGCAGTTGCTAGTGATATATATTGAGACGGATGGTGGGTTTAGTAATTCCTTCGAAAGCCTGTTGGATAATTTTTATGGATTCTGTCATTTCACTTATTCGTACTACAAACTCCAAAAAGTGACAAAAATTTTTAAAAAAAAATGACAAGTTACAATTAAAAAAAAGTGGCACAAAAAAAGTAACAAACACTCAAAAGTGATGATATTAAAAAAAAAAAAGTGACAAAAATAGTATGTTGGTGATTTTCTCGTTGACAAAAATCCATCTATAATCAAATTCGTGCAAGATAAGAAAATCATCCTGATATAAAGCAATTTTCACTTTCTACACACCTCCAGCCATTTCAACATTTATTTGCAATAGTATTTGTACACTGCTTGTAACTAAGTTAGTTCAATTTTGAGGTATAACATGCCAAAATTCTGCTCTCAAAGGATTTCTATTCTCATTCTATAATAGCTGATAATTGTGTAATTTTTTTTTTTTTTATTAAAAAGTGATAATTTTTATAAAAAAAAGTGACATTGTGTCACTTTTTAATATTATACAATATTTTTTACTTCCAAAAAATTTTTCATATGATTTTTCAAAACACCCTTAATTTTAAGGGTATTTGTGTAAGTTGCCCATCTCAAGATTCCCTATATTTTTGTTATAAGACTATTTATTACGTGTGGTGTGAGGCCCAACTCTTCCTTATAAGAACTATATCCACCAGAAAGAATGGAATCCTTTAGGCATTTAGCAAAGCTAATTGGCGGAGAAGAAAAAGAAAAAAGAAACATAAAATAACAAAGTTGGTGGTTGAAAATAAAGTTTTAAGAAAAAAGCGATGTTTAGAAATTGAGGCCAAACATAGGCTAAATGAGGCTTTTTAACCATAAGAAAAATAGTTCTTGTTGGATATCAAAAAAGAAAAAAAAAAATTTAAATAGAAGAAGTTAGTTCTTGTTCATTACAAATCCAAATGCTACACAACAGAAAGGTTGATGATCTATAAGTTTCAGTATAACATTAGGGGACTTAAATTATATATATTGAAAAGGTTGGGGACATCAAGTGCAATTTTAATTCTATATATATACATTTATATTGCGAAGGTTGGGAATGTCAAGTGCAATTTTCCTTTAAAAGAACCAAAATAAAAGATAAGATTAAATAATTGTGGAAGCTAAATAGGCCCAAGGATGAGATCGAAAGTATATGAACACATAAATCCTTGGACAAGATTGGGTGGAAAAGAGGTTTAAACATAACATATGGACTATTATGTGTCATGTCATGAATAAGTAGAATCAGGACTAGAATTTGGTGAAACATAAGTTAGCTATGTAATTTTTTTTTTCAAATGACGTGATAATATAATAATATTAACAATCTTACAGAAAGAAAGAGTTTTTTTCCAAATTGAAAGCACAAAAAATAAATCGTCTTGTCACACAAGCTGGTTTCGCCACCATTTTGCTTTTTTCCAGATTTTTCGTTGCCCTTTCAACTACAATGTGATGCCTCTTAATTTGGGGATTGAGATGGTTGAGCCAAGGAGGGCGTTCCATGCCTTATTTTAGTTAGAAGTTGTCAGGTTCTCAATCTCGCTACAGTACTTATGATGTGAAATTTTACGCAATAGTGCGGCATTAGAGGCACCATTGATTTCATCGTGAGTTCGTCCTATGTACAAATCACGAGGCACTTGAGCATATGACTTTTCAAGACTCAGTTTCTGCCATACAGCACTGTTGGGCTTCTTATTTGAAGCAGTCCAATTTTGTAATGAAGTACGAGTCTGGTGTGACTAATCGATTCACTCACTACAAAAAAAGGCGATTTTAGAGAAGGAATTTTTCGTCAGTAATGACTTGAATTTTGTAGGTAATAGCTTTTAGCAAAGGAAACAATTCGTTGACTGAAGGCAAATTACAAGAGTGAGAAATGTGTTGCTTTGTCACCTGTGTAACCAGAACCAAAAAGGAGGGAAAGGCAAAGCAATTGAATATACTCTAGCGTTACAAGATAAATTTGATCAATACACTTCTATGAATCATGCAGAGATCTTAAAAGAAGACTTTCGTTGGTAACTCCGTCGGTAATTTAATATGTAAATTTTAAAAAACAATAGAATAATAATTCGTTGCTAATTTGTTGTTATCTGCCGACATTAGCAACGAAATACGCCTGTCTCTAAAATCCGTCTCTATTGCCGCCCTTTTTAGTAGTGACACGTGCACTTAGATAGAGACATACTTCATTGGCTAAGTTGCAGGTGTTGGTTCCGTGATTCAATACTTTTGCTGACCTCTTGCTTGTGATCTTTATTTTGACCATGTAGTGGAGAGGATTCGGGCCGGTGAACCGAGGGATTTTATCTTGGAGTTCAGTTTTCTTCTTGTGGCCTTTAACTTTGTGCTTCGGATTGCAAATCATTAGTGAGTCTCATCGCGAGAGCCATGTTGGTCGAGATCATACTTCTAATGCGTTTCTTCTTCTAGCTGTCCGTTCGGCCAAATGTGGCGAGCACTGTCGTGGGCCAGATGTTTGTGTATGTCTTTATATGCCGCTGCCAATTGCTTCTTTACCTTGGTCCTGAGTATGGATTTATTTGGCCTTCCTCGTACCTAGCAAGGTTGTGAATCTATTTCTGTGATGGTTGACAGATTTCCATGGTGGTGCACTTTATCACTTGCAAGTGCACAGCTGATGCAGCCTTTGTGACCCAGCCTTTCTTTCAAGAGATTTATTACTTGCAAGTCACCCACATCTATTACATCGGACCGTAATATGCTCATTTCACTAGCCACTTTTGGCACAGCTTGTTGGGTTTGGCCAATATAGAGCTTCGTTTCAGTAGTGTTTATCACCATCAGACCAATAGTCAGACTCAGAGGCGGATTCAGAACCCAGCGAGCCGGCGCGGCCATCCTTATTAATTAAGATTTATGTAAAATATTTATATGTTATTGTACAACATTTACCGAAATGGCACGTAGATCATATGAAAGAGTGTTTGCCTTTTCATGTGAGATTTGGATTCCCTTCGACAACATTACTCCTTTTAATTTTTGAACACAATAAATATTAACTAACAATTGTATCAATATTATGTCATTAATCAAAGCCAGTTTTAAGCCCGTTCCAGGTGGTAAATGGCTATGTTTCCCGTACCCTCTGGAACGTTTGACTCTTCCTACCAAGAATCATGTTTGGACTGTTCTTATTTAGGGTGTGTTTGATGGATATTATTAAGAAAAGAATGTATTTTAAATAATGATATGATGAGAAATATGTGGTTAAAAAGTAAGGAAAAGTTATTGATGCGATGAAAAATATTATTTTATTAAAGAATATATGGTTGAAAATAAATTTTGAAAAAATATATTTTGAAAGACTGTGTACCAAACATGGGCTAAGAATCATTTTCCTGCATAGTAAGCTTGCTGCTCGGAAACTTGGTTTGTTAGAGATTATGGAGAAGATTAATTCTAATTCCGTTGAAGCTTCGTGGTCACATTCAGACCGCTTATGTCTCTAATGTTAAGCATCGGTTCCCATTTCGTGGCAATGACTCGTCTTATACTATCGATATTTTCGATTCGCCGTTCACACTAGCTGGGAGACTAATGCAACGTACGATCTGGACATGGACGTTGATCCTTGGCTGGTCCCATCAAATAATTAAGTCGTGCTATTTTATGTAATTTATAGATTTTGTGTTTTAATTTAAACGAGGTTATTTGAATCTTTATAGTTTCGGGATATTTAAACACTTTTTCATTATTGTTTATGGTGAGGGTAGAAACTTCTAGAAGCTGAACGGTTGCTGCGTTAAATTCAATCTGAGTCGAGTATTTTTTATTCCGACAAGTTTTTAAGTTGAAAATTCTACGTGAGGAAAGCATAAACTTTTTTGACAAATTGAATTGATGGTGCTGATGAAAAGTATAAATAACAAAAAGAAATACTCCAATTCAGATGCACAATAGTCAAAATGAATGCAAAAGTGGACTTTGTCAAACTTCAGATTTTCAATCTGTTACCGTAGTTGTGATGACAAAGTCCCAATCAAAAAATAGTGTGACATTTTAGAAAAGTGTTATTTTCATGTAATTAAAAAATATAATAATAATATTTTTAATTGTAAAAATATGGCATTTAAAAATTTGTTTCTTATTTCACATATCATGAATAAGAAAAAGTACAAGTAAAATTGAAAGAACTTCTTGAACTTTATCAAAATTCATGTCTTCAACAAAGAGTTATTCAAGCCACTAACTTCTTGGTAAAATTCTGTATGAGCAAACTTTGAAATAAAAAAGAGCAAATATCACGTGTAAATCTTGAAACGTAATAAATTATGTAAAAATATTTCTTTTTGCATTTTTAGAAGTAAACTCACTAATTAAATTTTCGTAATCAAGATGTTTTAGTAAATCCTGTTCAATTGATATCAAAGTTAGCCAATTCAATCATTCTTATAACATGGTTGATCGCAAATAAGATTTTAGTCATTGTTTGGGCTCCATTAAAATTAAATTTTGGAGAATAATATATTTTGAAATAGTGATTTTTTATTATTTTTTTATTTTTTAAGAATATGGTTAAAAAAGAATGATTTTTTTTAAAAAAAATTTATGTATATTATTATTTTAGTGAAGAATGCGTGGTTGAAAACAAGATAGAGAAAAATATATTTTTAATAAAATGGAGCCCAAACAAGGGCTTAATAACTTCAATTTTAAAAATTGTACTATTATAGAGCAAAGAATTGACAGTAAAGTTTCTTCTCCTCTCTTTTTGATTGTTCTTCGTGAGTTAAAGGGTGGGAGAGAGGAAAATTACGGAAAGAGATTTGAGGTTCGCTTTTCATTCATCACTTTAATCATTTGGATTTTGGGTTATTTATTGTCTTATTGGATTGATAATTGGTTAATGAAGTTAATTGGACATTTGAGATTGGAATTGGTAAAATAGATAGTTCATAATTTTTTTCCCGAAAGCAAGATAGTTTAAAATTAGAAACATAAATAATAATTTTTAATAATATGTTAATTTTAACAAGTATCAACATAATATAATTTTTTTTCTAATAATATGTTAATTTTAACAAGTATCAACATAATATAATTTTTTTTCTCTCTTTTTTCATAAATATTTTTTCCTTTAATTTAATATAATAATAAAAAATTTAAATTTTAAAATTAATAAAAAAATTTAAATATGAACTTATACATATATATACACACCTATAACAAAAATATTTTTGGTGCCCCTACAATGTCGAGACCCGTGCAATCACTAAACTCGTACATCTTCAGAGCCGCCTCTATACCCGTGATACAATAAAATAATAGCATGCAAACCAAATATTTTCAAGTGCTTGGACCAGGCTGATATTTGCATTAGTTAAAAATACTGCTGATTGAAAAAGAGGAACAAACTAATAGATTATTAAAAATTTCAAACTTGTGTAGCTAATAATTCGTTGATAGCTTTCTATACATTCATGTCACAGATTAGCATTCTATGTTATTATTATATAATCGATTTTTCTGTTTTTGGTCAATTATACAGTCAAAGCAAACAATTTATTGTCAATTTTCCATCAGTGAACAAATCTGAAATTATTTTAGTTGTATTGAATGCTCAAGACATTGATACAAAGTAAGGCAATGAAGAAACAAATTAAACATGAACCTTTTCCTCTTCTCCTATCATTTTTACTATCCATCCTAAAGATTTCAATAGCAACAGATATCATTAATACAACTCAGATTCTTAGAGATGGCGACACCCTCGTTTCATCAGGGGGAAGATTTGAACTGGGATTTTTCAGCCCAGGTAACTCCAATGATCGGTATGTGGGAATTCAGTACCACAAGATACCTAAAAGCTCTGCAGTTTGGGTAGCCAACAGAGAAATCCCAGTAAGAAGTTCATCAGGCATCTTGAAAGTCATGGAGCCGGGTATCTTGGTAGTTCTGAATGACACTAATAACATCATATGGTCTTCCAATACATCAAGAGTTGCTCGGACGCCAGTTTTACAATTGCTGGACTCCGGAAATCTTGTCCTTAGAGAAGCAAATGATGATCGTCCAGATAATTTTCTTTGGCGGAGTTTTGATTATCCAAGCGATACGTCCTTGCCAGGCATGAATTTTGGTTGGAATTTTGTAACAGGTATAGAGAGCTACCTGTCGTCGTGGAAGACAATTGACGATCCAGCTAAAGGGTATTTCACATTTCATTTGGATCCAACTGGATATCCACAGGTAGTCATAAAAAGAGGTACAACTACTCTATGTAGATTGGGGCCCTGGAATGGTCTTGGCTTTAGTGGGCAAACAAATGCAGGGCAGGATATGAATTTCAGATATGTATTTACCATGAACAAGGACAAGGCATACCATAGGCTAGAGGCCATTGACAGTTCAGTTATTTCAAGGGTTATTTTGACTCAGACTGGTATTATGCAACGCTGGACATGGGTCGATCGGATCCATGACTGGATCCCTTACGTCAATTTTCCAGCAGATAATTGTGATACTTACAAATTGTGTGGTACTTATGGTAGTTGCAATATTGCAAATACTCCTGCATGTGTATGTCTTGATAAATTTGAGCCAAGAGATCCAGAAGGTTGGATTAGGTCAGATTGGTCGAATGGTTGCAACCGAAGGATGCCCTTGAATTGTTTAAAGGGTGATGTATTTTTGAAGTATTCTGGAATTAAATTACCAGATTCCCGAAACTCCAAGTATAACGAGAGTATGACTCTTGAAGAATGCAAAGTGGAGTGCTTAAAGGATTGCTCTTGTATGGCGTATACACAGTTAAATATCAGCAGAGAGGGAAGTGGATGCTTGTTTTGGTATGAAGACTTGATTGACATGAGAGATCTATCTTCACACGGACAAGATATTTACATTAGAATGGCTTCTTCTGAATTGGGTAAGAATAAGCTAAACAATCAATCAGTGCATTATGCTATCATTGGCCTTATTTTCTTATCATTCTAACAAGTAGCAAGTTTTTTTTATGAGGATAGAAAATATCATGCTTAGCTTTTGTCCGACATCATATGATACGAGAAATAATGGTCATGTTGAAGTACTGGACTTGAATTCTAAAAAAAATATTTATTTAAACGTACCAGTTGAAACAAGAAAACAGATGAGATTGATCCTTATCTTTATGAAAGACTACTAGTACTTTTGGATTGAACTTTTTGCAGATTCGAAAGGAAAGGGAAGAAAAAATTTTGTATCGATTTTGACATCATTAATGGGGGTGGTTCTGCTGGGCCTGAGCTTGATGCTATATTATGGAAAAAGGAAGAAAAATTGCGGAAAATGGAGAACAGGAGGTGAGTAACTTGTACCATTTTATGATGAAAGATCAACTAATTCTAGGTCTAGAATACTTTCACTTTGGTAAATCAAGTCACAACAAAGACTATGAGCTGCCATTGTTTCGCACATCTACAATTTCGAAAGCTACCAATAACTTTTCTGTCAACAACAAGCTTGGACAAGGTGGATACGGGCCAGTTTACAAGGTGAAAAGTGAATACAACACTACTTCAAGGAAATCAGAGGCCTTTAGATACTTATATCATATAAAATCCTCATGTTTTTAATATAATTATATGACTAGTGAACTTTTCTTGAGATGCTATGCCTCAAGAGTAAAAACACATGCACAAAATAAGGATTTAAAACAGTGAATAACCCTTATGCAAAAGGCATTAATCCCAGAAAGAAATGCAATTTATTTTATTTTCTTATATCAAAGAACTTTTGCAGAAGATCAATATTGTGTGTCTTCTGAAAATTAGACTTGCTCCATAGGTTCAATTCAGCAAGAATCAAGACCTGGAAAAAGTGGTCTTCTTAAAAATTTAGTAAGAAATTTTTAAAAGGTGATACACACTACTGCACACTGAGCATCATCCAGGCATATATCTGTATCAATGTTCAAATATTCCTTTCTCTTGTATATGGGACGAAGTCCTCAAATTCAATTCACATAACATAAAGGTTAGCCTATGAGATATATTAAAAGAGAGTAACAGATAAATTTCAGCAGAAAAAAATTCAGTGCTACATCAAGCTCATTAAATAAAATACCTTCTCAAATGAACAAATTCTGATCTTAGGGAACTCTGGAGGATGGACAAGATGTTGCTGTGAAAAGGTTGTCCAAAACTTCCATGCAAGGAGTTGATGAATTCAAGAATGAAGTTATCTGTATAGCTAAACTTCAGCATCGAAATCTTGTGAAGCTTCTAGGATGCTGCATAGAAGGAGAAGAAAAGATGCTCGTTTATGAATACATGCCCAACAAGAGCCTGGACCTGATTTTATTCGGTAAGGATCTCTAATTCTAGTACGATAAGGTCAAATTCAACATACAACCACAAAGAATTATTACTAACATAAGTCATTGTTCGAGCTATATGTTCAGTGATAATAACTTAAAAAACATGCAGTGAATAGAAGATTAATGCTAGTCCTGAATTGAATCCTAGTCGATTGCATCAATATAGGAAAGCATTGTTCTTTTGCTACAATTAACGTTTTGCGATGGAGTAAAGTTTTTTCCAGAGTATATAGTTGATAATAGGTTTCATAATAAATTTCTAATGTTTAGCAGCCAACTACGTGTATTAACTAGCACAACATTTTGGCAGATCAAACTAGAAGTACATTACTTGATTGGCCTAAGCGCCTTCAAGTTGTTAATGGAGTGGCTAGGGGACTGATATATATTCATCAAGATTCCCGGATGAGAATTATTCATAGAGACCTCAAAGCTAGCAACATATTGCTAGATACTGACATGAATCCTAAAATATCAGACTTCGGCATTGCTAAAAGTTTTGGAGGGAATGAAACTGAAGATAAGACAGGCCGAATAGTTGGAACATAGTAAGAATCTCCACTGCACAACATATAGCTAATATACTTCCATTGTTCTTAATATTCTTTTCTTGCAGTGGATACATGTCGCCAGAATACGCAATGCATGGACGGTTCTCACAAAAATCAGATGTATTTAGTTTTGGCGTTCTAGTGCTAGAAATTGTGACTGGCAAGAGAAATAGTGAATTTTCCCATGGAGATCGACACCTTAACCTTCTTGGACTTGTAATTATTGTCTTCGATATGCCTATGTTTACTGTCTTTATACTAACTCTGCTAAAAATGATCTGTCACTGTTGTTAAATTTATACAGGCATGGACGCTTCATAAGCAAGAAAGGTCATTGGAACTAGTTGATGCTTATCTATGTGAGACAGCTAATCTATCTGAAGTTCTACGATTAATCCATGTGGGTCTTTTGTGTGCGCAACAATGTCCAGATGATAGGCCGAGCATGACTTCAGTGGTTGCAATGTTGGGAAATGACGCTGTGTTGCCTCAGCCAAATCAGCCTGGTTTTTTCATAGAAAGAGATGTAACTGTAGGTAAAAGTATAACTACCTGTCCATCCAATGGGATAACCATTACCCAGCTGGAAGCACGATGAGTGTATATTAGTTTTTATTATCTTGGTGCTCTACCAATAAATTCTTTCTAGCTCTATATTGGGAATTTTGTACCATTCACTATTGTGGATTCAAGAACTTGAACAAAACCTGAATTCGAGACTTTCCTTTATGTTATTGAGCAAGTCTTTCGATTTTTAACCAAAGTAGAACGAATATAAATTAGTTTGATGTTACTATAGATTTTACAAATATAAAGTAAGCAACAAAAAATGCAGAACTTGAGGACAAACAATTGCAGAAGGCAATGGCTAGCCAAACCCAAATCAAGGAAAACGAACAAAAAGAAGCAAAAATTAACTCCTATCTGGGCCGAGTGGAAAGAGAACAAGAAACCACAACAGAATAAAGACCGAGAGTGCCGAATTCTAAATAATTTATCGATTCAATTCTTGTTTTACCATTGCAACACTTCAAAGTTTTATTTGTTTTATTTTATTAACTAAAAACTTACGACAGAATTTCTGACTGATTTATGAAACTGAATTTTTTGTCAAAAATTCTAAAGAACTACTTGTCAAAATATATACGTTGGTTCATGAAAATTTACATGATTTTTCGTCGCGGCGGAGCCAAGAAATTCGTTCGGGCACCATTTTATCGACGCCGAACATCGAGTTTTTGGTCATGAATTTAATAATGATAAAAATATAAAGAAATTAACAAGAGGCCACAATGAATCTAGTCTCCCCAAGTCAACAATTAGACCGATTCTTGTCTCACAAATAATGGATCAAACCAGACTAACAGAAAGATTTAACTACAAACTGTATATGACAAATTCATCCATAAATGTTCATATTCCTGCAACATATTCCATTTAAACAGTGGATCAACCACTAAAATGATTACAGTAAAAAATATTATAGCAAGATAGTAGACACATAACTATAAACAGCATAACAAGGATCTCAACAAACGAAAATAGGAAATGAGCAACTTAACAGATAATTCAAAAATAGCCGATTCGTCCAATAGATGGATACATCCAATCAGAGGCGGAGCCCAATGAAGTCCAGGCACATGCCTGCACTGAACTTTTGGGACCAACTCAAATGCCCAATTTTTATTTTTATTTTTTCTTATTACTATTGGCCAACATTTGTAATTGTAATACCCAGCAGTAGGGGTGGCAACGAGTTGAGCCGAGCCACGAGCCAAAATTCGAAGCTCGGGCTCGGCTCGAGCAAAATGGATTTGGACTTTTTTTGGCTCGGCTTGAAAATTTTTTTGAGGCTCGAGCCTCAACGGGCCGGTTCGCACACACACAAAAAGGCAGCTACACAGTTGCCTCTTTCCCCCCTTCCATTTCAATTTTTTTTTTAAATTTTATACAGGTTACACGGGTCGGCTCGACTCGGTCGATTTCCCAAAATGAGGGTCGGCCTGAGCTTCGGCTCGATTCTACTGAGCCTCGGGTCAAGCCATGGGCGGTTCGAGCGGGCCGAGCCAAATTGACATCTCTACCTAGCAGTGAAGCCTAATACCATTCACGATTCAACCCAATAACATTTGATCCACTACCATCCAAGATTACCACGCATTCCAAACTTCCAATCATTTTCATTCCCATTCGAATTCAATTTTCAATTCAACCCTCTCATTCTTCCCAACTCCGCTCCGCCTCTTTCTCCCGAAGTTGAACTTCTCAACCTCCGCCGTTCAATCTCCTCCAATCGCGCGTCTATTATTGCTCCGACCTTTTTCGAGACCTAGACGACATTAGGCACTAGGCAGACGCGGCTGTCGACGATTCCACATTCCACTGGGCACCGACAATTCTTCAACATTATCTACACAACAGTCAACAGAAGAAGAAAGTGAAACACCGATTTTTATTTGATTTTTAAAAATGTGTTGGTGTTTTTTCGTTCGATTTGTTTGATGTTCATTAGATCTGGAAATCATCATGAAATGTCATTTATTATTATTATTCGTAAAATGAAGTTCTATGTCTGATCTAGGATTTGATACAGTTCTTATCTATAAAAAGTACAATTTTTAAGTGTTAGTATAAAAAATATTTATGTAATTGGACGTATCCATCTATTGGACGAATCGACTATTTCCGAATTATCTGTTAAGTTGCTCATTTCCTATTTTCGTAAATCAAGATCTTTGTTATGTTGCTTATAGTCATGTGTCTACTGTCTTCGCTATAATATTTTTTACTGTAATCATTTTAGTGGTTGATCACTGTTTAAATGGAATATGTTACACGAATATGAACATTTTTTATGAATTTGTTATATAGAGTTTGTAGTCAGATCTTTCTGTTACTCTGATTTGATTCATTATTTGTGAGACAAGAACCAGTCTAATTGTTGACTTGGGGAGACTAGATTCATTGTGGCCTCTGTTAATTTCTTTATATTTTTATCATTATTAAATTCATGACCAAAAACTCAGCATTATAAAATTGTGCCCGCACTAAAATTTCCTGGCTCCACTCCGGCATCCAATTACATAAATAATTCTTATACTAACACTTAAAAATCGTACTTTTTTATTGATGAGAACTGTATCAAATCCTAGATCAAACATAGAATTTCATTTTACAAATAAGAATAAATGACATCTCAGGATGATTTCAACATCAAACAAATCGAACAAAAAAAACACCAACACATCTTTAAAAATCAAATAAAAATCGGCGTTTCACTTTATTCTTATGTTGACTGCTGTGCATATGCTGCTGAAGAATCGCTGGTGCCCAATGGAATGTGGAATCACCGGCAGTCGCGGCTGCCTAGTGCCTACTGTCGTCTAGGGCTCGAACAGGGTCGGAGCAGCAAACGACGGAGGTTGAGAGTCCGGCTCCGGGAGAAAGAGTCGAAGCAGAGTAGGGAAGAATGAGAGGGTTGAATTGAAAATTGAATTCGAATGGGAATGGAAATTATTGGAAGTTTGGAATGGGTTTTAATCTGGAAGCACGATGAGTGTATATTAGTTTTTATTATCTTGGTGCTCTACCAATTAACTTGTTTACGTAAATTCTTCCTAGCTCTTTATTGGGAACTTTGTACCATTCACTATTGTGGATTCAATTTCTAAGCCTGAAATGAAGCTCAAGAAATTAGATGCAAATATTGATCGTGTAGACCTTAAGACACTACCTTCAGGTGCGGATCCAATAGCCCACGAGCCGGAGAGGCCAACAGTGCTGGATTCGTCGGGAAAAATGATTAATGAAGATTTTGTGTTAAGTATGTATAACTATTAATGTACTAAGTATTTCATAGAAGATGTTGTAGCTCAATTGGCAGAGTGCCCTCTTCCATATAGAATGCTCGGGTTTGGCCCCCTCAACCTTACTCCTCATTTTAATTTTTATCACAGTAAATAATAGTATATAACAACTCTACCAACCTTTAAGCAAAATTTAATGTAACTCATATGGTAGAATGCTTGATTTACATTCAAGACTCAAGAGGCTTAGGGTTTGATTCTATGCTCCTCCCCTCTTTCATTTATTTTTTTAACAGTAAATAACAACTAAACAATTATATATTATTAGTACATTACAATAAATAATAACTAAACAATTACGTATTATTAGTTTTTGTTTTCAAAATAATTTCTTTAAGAAATTTATTGACTTAAATTATTACTCCCTCCATCTCATTTATATATGCTCACTTTCCTTATTTTCTTGTCCCAATTATATAGTTTTGTTTCTTTATTAAGAATGTTTTATTTTGTTCGTTTATTAATATACCATTATTTTTTTACTACTTCCAATAATAATTTACTACTAGTTATTGATAGTTAAATGAGGATAAACTAAGAAAGTATTTTGCAAAAACTGTTTTTCCGTGTGAAAAACAAAACAAGCCTATATAAATGGGACGAAGGGAGTAGTTTATGATATATACTTTTATTGTTAGGTTTTATCAGTTTATTATGTAAAATTCAAATTTAGATAATCTAAGTACTGCTCTATTTGTTTCAGAGTTTGAAAATATCTTTTTCTTTTGGGATAAACAAAAGTAATTGTTTTAAAAATTATGCATAAGTGATAAACGTATTTTCTACACTTATTCGAGGCTTGAAACAATATGATTTTATTGTTCTTTTGGCAAAATACGACCTAAATTGTGTTATATTGTATCTTGTATGTAAAACTCAATATTTGATGAAGAATTGGAGAAAATAAAGCAAAAATGAAAAATTATTTTCTAATATTCATTGTACATATGTTTTAAGTGACATTAGTAAGCGAATTTTTCAAAAAAAAAAAAAAAAAATGTGGATTGAATCCCACACAAAATATCTTTTAATATCTTGACACGGGTAAATAATAAACGCTAAAAAATGTGTTTGATTGCAAGTATGAAAGTTGCATGATAAGAAAATGAGTTATAAGCAATTGAATTGTTTAAAATTTATTTGCATAAAAATTATTGACTAAACGTGTTTGATTTGTTTAATTTTCAATTTAAAAACTATTTTACTTATCCATTTTTTAAGTGGTGGCAGATGAGATAGAGACTTGCTTGGAAAAAGAAAAACCTACTCTCCCATACAGAAAACATTTTTCTTGTTTTGGAGAAAAATATGATTATGTAATCAACTTTTCTACGAAAAAAATGTCTTTCAAATACCACAAAAATAGAAACTTGAGTGAAAAATGATATTTTCGTAGAAAATAAAATCAATCACATACACTCTAATGGTACATTATTCGATATCAATTGATGGTGTTAGCTTGCACTTAGGGGTGGGATATGGGTGTGTTACTATTTCTTTTTCTTTTTATTCTTTTTTCCTTTCCTTTCATTTTCCTCTCCTTTTTAATCATTCAAAAATAAAGGTATAATAGTATTATTGATTGTGCTACATGTACATCGCTACTTACATGTTGGTTTAGGGAAAGTTAATTAACTTTTAACTAAAATTTTATTTAAAAAAAAAAAATCCAGTTGGAGCATGTGACCCCCACCCTTCAGCCATTTGTAGCGTGGTAATGTATAGGGTCGGTCATGAGATTATAAATGTGTATTCTAAAAGTATGTCCCGATTTCATTTAATTAATAAATTCAAATATGGGAAAAAGATTAAAACTACAAAAAAAAAAAACTACAAAATAATAATGTTGTGATCAAGGAAATTATTACTTTAGAGAGATTATTAATTTATCAATAACTAAATAATTTATTACTTTATCAATAGAGAGTGAAGTCNAAAAAAAAAAAACTACAAAATAATAATGTTGTGATCAAGGAAATTATTACTTTAGAGAGATTATTAATTTATCAATAACTAAATAATTTATTACTTTATCAATAGAGAGTGAAGTCATTTCTAACGAATGCTACAAAAATGTGATAGTGTCGATCACCTCTTGAGTGATCCTATTGAAAATGTTACGCTGATTTAATAATGTAGTAATGAAGATATTATTCAAAGGGTATTGAATATGACTATCGAATAATGATGTATTAGATAATAGTTGTATTTTACTAACTATTTCTCTTAAACAAGTTTCAAGCATCGTAACTCCAAATAATTTTTTTTACAAAATAGAAAAATATACCAATTTGTATATACACTGGAAAAAAGGGGGGATGGAGTTGAGTTCATATTTTGTAGGTATTTTAACCCATGTTTGATGACAATTACTTTGAAAAAAATGAAGTTTTAAATAGTGATTTTTAAATAATGTGTGGTTAAAAAATATGAATTTTTTTTTTATATTTACGTGAAAAATATGTTATTGTTTAAATATGTAGTTGAAATTAAGTATGAGAATTAAAGAATTCCGTTTTAAAGGAAGACAAACAAAGCTTACATAACTTATCCCCAACATCTCATAGTGTTATTTTGAAGAATTATATATGTCGTTGTACTTATATTTCAGGCATGGAAATAACTAAAACATTTTATTAACAATGTTAGAATACCACACATCGATTACATGAAAGATTCAATGCTATCTGATAGTCACTTAAAGCAATTTTTATCATTTTGGAAGATGACCTGATGAAATTTAAAACTTAATTGGAGTTCAATGACCAATTGAAACAAATGAAAGTGTAGTGACTCAATTAAGATTTGGCTGAAAGTTCAGTATCATAACATCAAGTGAAATTTACCCTCTATTTCTCAATTCTTAATTGTGTTCACAAGAATCGTTTCATGGTATCCTAGACACGCATTTGCACTCCCATGACATCACTGGGAAAGCAAATATTCTTATATATCACAAAATAATATCAATTCATTAATTAGCCAACAGCAATTGTTTTTAACCAATAGCAATGTCGAGTTTTCTATACACTAGATTCTAGGGACCACTGCCAACCATACAAGGATTCAACAATATTTTAAGACTGTCCAAATAAAGGGGCTGGTGGCCAATGAGATGCAATGATTTCACTTTTTTAAAGAAAGTCAACATCTAGGAAGGTTGGTTTTTCACATTCCAATCCCCTATATTGAATGCTGAAGAGATGAACTCAAGGCAAAGTTTAGAGACCAAAAATGAAAATATCAATTGAAGATATATCCTATCTTCTTATCCTAGCATCCTTACTGTCCATCCTGAAGAGTTCCACCGCAATTGATACCATCAATACAACTCAGATCCTCAGAGATGGCGACACCCTGGTTTCATCAGGGGGATTCTTTGAACTGGGATTTTTTAGCCCTGGTAATTCCAAGAATCGGTACGTGGGAATATGGTACAAGAACATACCCGGTAAAACTGTTGTTTGGGTCGCCAACAAAGAAATTCCGCTAATGAGTATATCAGGCATCCTGAAGATCATAGAGCCAGGCATGTTGGTTCTTCTGAATGACACTAATAACATTATATGGTCTTCGAAAACAACAAGAGTTGCTCAAACTCCAATTGTGCAGTTGTTGGACTCTGGGAATCTTGTCCTAAGAGAAGTAAATGACAATGATCAAGAGAATTTTCTTTGGCAGAGTTTCGATTATTTAAGCAATACATTTCTACCAAACATGAATTTTGGCTGGAACTATGCAACGGGTATAGAGAGCTACCTGTCATCATGGAAGAGCGGTGAGGACCCAGCTCCAGGAAACTTCACACTTCACTTGGATCCAACTGGATATCCACAAATATTTATAAAAAGAGGTAATATTACTACATGTAGAATGGGAAATTGGAACGGTGTTCGCTTTAGTGGAGCAACAGATGTGAGAGGTAAAAGATCCTTGAATGGATTAATAATAATGAACAAGAACAAGACATACTATAGGGAAGATGTCCTTGACCGATCAGTTATTTTGAGAATAACATTGAGTCAGAATGGTGTATGGCAACGCTGGAGATGGGTCGAGGGAACCCAGGGCTGGGTCAATTTCCAGATTTTACCTGTTGATAGTTGTGATACTTACAAATTCTGTGGTGCTTATAGTAGTTGCAATGTAACAAAATCTCCAGCATGTACATGTCTCAGTAGTTTTGTGCCAAAAGATCCAAAAGGTTGGATTATGGAAAATTGGTCAAAGGGGTGCATTCGAAGGACCCCATTGAATTTCATGGGTGATGTATTTTTGAAGTATTCTGGAATTAAATTGCCAGACTCAAGATATTCCTGGTTTAACGAGAGCATGGCACTCGAAGAATGCGAAGTGGCGTGTTTAAAGAATTGTTCTTGTATGGCATATACACAATTAGATATTAGCAGAGAGAGAGGTGGGTGCTTATTTTGGTATGGAGACTTGATAGACATCAGAGATCTACTTGTTGATGGACAAGATATTTATATTAGAATGGCTCCTTCCGAGTTGGGAAAGAATATCAACAAACTCGCTGTAGATTCGAAAAGAAAGAGAAGAAAAATATTTATATTGAGTTTGACATCATCGATGGGAGTTGTTCTGCTAGGCCTGAGCTTGATGCTATACTTTTGGAAGAGGGAGAAGAATGATCCAAAGGGGAGAACAGGAGGTAAGCCACCTCCGCCATTTCATGCTGAAGGAAAAGGAAAATTAACACTTAGAACATAAAGAACAATATGTACATGCATACATACGTATAAATAAGCATGTAAAGTGCAAACGCATCCAACAGGGCAACACTTTCTCTTGTCAACTACTCTCAGCTGAATTATATCCTCATATTACTAATGTTTCAGGAAGTACCAGCAAAGACTTTGAGCTGCCATTGTTCGACTTATCTACAATTTCAAAGGCCACCAATAACTTTTCAATCAACAACAAGCTCGGACAAGGTGGATATGGGCTTGTTTTTAAGGTAAAATGTGCAAAATCTATATGTGGACGGTACCTTGAGAAAATTAGAGCAGAAGATGAACAAATGCTAAAAGTCATGAAATCCTAGATACCTTCAAATACTTGAATCACTTATAAAATCCTCTTGTTTTTCAACTATTGATCCTTGTTTTTTTTTTTTTTTATTGAAATTTTTCATATGTTGAACTCTACGAGAAATGCAGCCTTGGATAGAAGTTTTGCGAAAACTCTTAAATGTTTTGAAAAGATAATAAACATTTTCCTTCAGCGTAATTTTCAAATATTTGCTTCTCTTATTATAAGAGATGGTCTCCTCAAATTCAATCACACGATATCAATGTAGCCTAGTAGACATTTTATCAAAGAGTAAAAGATGAATTTCAATTCCGTACGTACATCTGCACCAATGTTCATATCCCTTTTCTAGTATAGCCTAAGTGACATGTTAAATTAGAGTAAACGATGAAGTCAGTAGGCTAAAATCCTGTGCTACGTCAATTTTCATTCAAGTGAATACCTTTCCAAATGCAAAAGTTTTGGTCTTAGGGAACACTGAAAGACGGACAAAACATTGCTGTGAAAAGGTTGTCAGAAACTTCCATGCAAGGACTTGATGAATTCAAGAATGAAGTGATGTGTATTGCCAAACTTCAGCATCGAAATCTCGTGAAGCTTCTTGGATGCTGCATTCAAGGAGAGGAAAAGATGTTGGTTTATGAATACATGCGAAATAAAAGCCTGGACTTTATTCTATTTGGTGAGGATTTCGGATATTAATACAGTTACCTTTACATCTATATTCTATTGCCGGTGTATACCATAATAAAGGTTTAGCTAGTAGCTAGAATATGTAGAGATTTGAAGATAAATGCTAGTAAGTAGTTAAATTCTTTGATTTAATTGTATAAATACAGAAAAATTTTTACTCATTGTGACCAGCATAGCTTCAGAATACAGTTTTTTAAAAGACCAAACACTATGATAGTAATTAGAAATTTTTTTTTTTTCCTCCAGATAAAACAAAAAGTAGGTTACTAGATTGGCCCAAGCGCTTCCATATCATCAATGGTGTTGCTAGGGGGCTTATGTATCTCCATCAAGATTCTCGGACGAGAATTATCCATAGAGACCTCAAAGCAAGTAACATATTGCTAGATACTGACATGAATCCAAGGATATCAGATTTCGGCCTGGCTAGAAGTTTTGGAGGGAATGAAACTGAAGCTCAGACTGGCCGGGTTGTGGGAACGCAGTAAGAATCCATCGCTACGTGACAATATATCTGATGCATTCTATTACTTATAGCATTATTTCTTGTTATCGCTTTCATGCAGCGGATACATGTCGCCAGAATATGTCGTCGACGGCTTGTTCTCCTTAAAATCAGATGTATTTAGTTTCGGTGTCTTAGTGCTAGAAATTGTGAGTGGAAGGAAAAACTGGGGATTTTGTCATAGTGATCACCACCTCAACCTTCTTGGACACGTAAGTGTGTTTGTCTTACACATGAATGTATGGCTGTATGAGAAAAAAAAAAATGTACAGGACATCAAATTACTATAATTAATATTTTTATAAATTAAGGTCCTCTCAGCCTAATCCAATTTATACAGGCATGGATACTTTACAAAGAAGGAAGGTCACAGGAACTAGTCGACCCTTGTCCAGATGATTCACAATACTTGAACGAAGTGCTAAGATCGATTCATGTGGGTTTGCTATGCGTGCAAAAATATCCAGGGGATAGGCCAAGCATGTCTACAGTTGTTTTTATGTTGGGAAATGAAGGTGTGTTGCCTGAAGCTAAACAGCCTGGTTTTTTCACAGAAAGAGATGTATTTCCAGCGGAAAGTTCAATTAGCACAAATGCAGCCAGGTCATCATGCGAAATGACCATAACTCTGCCAGAATGCAGATGGGAAAAGTGTTGTATACTTATATTACATTATTTATCCAATCCTCATTTCTTGCATTTCACGTGTTTTTCTTCTTCGTACATTTTTCCAGCCTTTTGCAAAGGTTCAGTGTATCATACCAGTATGCGTTCATTTCATTGTTGTGGGATCAGTTTTGAAGTGTCCATGTTTCCAAATCGACCATAAGACAGTACAGATGACAGTTCTTATATGAATCAACTGATATATTCAGATTTGGCAAAACCAATGCACCTGTGTTGCTATGTATACACATACACTCCTTGTTGTTTGTAGACTCTCTACTCAGGGTCCAGGGAGAACTAGGACGTCAGAATTTTTATACTATAAATGATATGGGATTTTACCCCTAACATTTCTATGCAAGATGGTTGCACGCTTGAACAACACCAATCTTGGAATCCATTTGAATTTTACAGAGATCAAATAGCTCATTTGAACTTAATCAACTCCGATATTATATTAATACTTGAAGTTCCATCCAGATAAACCAAAGTAGCTTAGGTTTTTATACTATATGAAGTGATGTCTTACAATAAGATAATAATAATTTACTCAAACATTGAAATAGCATTGCTTGGTGTCTAAAAATTTAAATAGTTTGCTAGCTCTATTCAACTCTGTTTCATAAAAAACTAACAGAAATACTTGACCGGTCGCCAAAAAGAACTAACATGACATTGCGAAGCTGTTTTAAGTAGTTTTTGTAAATGCAAATTTAAGGACGACTTCAACAAGACAAACCTTGCAAATATAAGGTGAAATTAAAATAAATAAATAAAAAGTAAATTCAAAACAACTGGAAACCTTAAAAACCCAATTTATAAATGGAACGAAAGAGCTACTAAAACCAAATTAGGATAAATATATATTGTAGCCCTATATACAACACAGACATCCTGTAATTCAGCATGTATAAAATTAAACAGAAAAGATACAGAAAATTGAAAATCGCATTAGAGATTATTTACCTTATTCTGAGTCGAGAGGACAGAATTATTCCGGGAAATGCGCAAGGATTTCATAATTAATAGAAATGTCAATATAGGTGAGTATGCGTGGTTGGGGAGGAATGCCCACAGGCAATTCCAGGCGAAAGCTGCGTAGCTGGATTTTAATTTGGTTGTTTACACAAGCAAAATAAAATAAAATCAAAGTTCATAATTTAGAAAAATTGCAACTGCCGCCAAATCTTTGCAAAGAGTGTAAATGGGTTCCAAACATTTTATTTTTTTTATTACCATCCCAAACATTTGGTAAAATATGCTACATGATGATGTTGGGCAAGGCATGTGTACCAATCCTTAATCAATTGGGACAATAATAATTGTTTTGATAATGATTTATGATTGCGCTTAAGTTCAAATATGCTACACTGTAATTAGGATCGTTACACTGGTTCACATTTCTAAGAAATTTGTTGGTTGTTAGTTTGAACATCGCTTTCTACCCACTAATACAACAAATGAAATTTAGGACTCCTTCTGTTCCATAAGGATAAACTTGTTTTATTTTTTCATCTTTTGAATTATATTGTTAAGACTACAATTGATTTCCTAATTTCCTAATATATCTTTATTTAATGTGTCATGTTATCAATGTTATTAAAATTGGATTGAACTGGCCGGTTCAATCGAAAAACTCGTGTACCAATCAAAATGATTCGATTTAATCATAAAACCCACTTATTTTGAAACTAGTCAACTGGGCAATTTATCTGCTACTTGAAAGACTCGGAACCGATTTAACCGGTTATGCCGGTTTGTTGGATGTTAAATTTTTTATATTTTTTCACCTCTCAGCCTAATGAGTAAAATGCCCCAAAAGGATGCTTATTTATTGATAAGTGTATTTTACTCATGAGTTTTATAAAATTTTAACTTAATTGTTGGCTAAATCTTATGAGTATAAAACTAATTTGATGTGTTTGTTAGTGCTGTTTTAAAGGTATGGCGAGGTGGTGTAAAAACGATGCTGAAATGAACAAAAAAGTCAAAATCAAGGAAAAGAAGTAGCAAATTGGTGCCTAGTCACCATACTTGAAGCGCCCAAATGCAGGAAAGAAATTTTAAACAGTAAGTAAGCACTAGGCACTGAAACCCGAGATCCGTGTTTACCTAGAAGAAATAGTTTTTGAACAGAGATGAAGTGCCCCTCATTGCGCTTAGGCACTATTCATATTTATATCGCGGGGCCTACGTGCTGCCTTCAAGTGCTAAGGCGCTGCGTCCCCTGTTTTAGAGTTACACTGTTTTGGTCCGTGAAAATTCTAGAAAGACTTTAAATTTGGGAAAAATATGTAGGGAAGTATAAATAGAAGAAATGAGACACTTTTGAGAGATTCCACACGTTAAAGGAAGATAATACAACTAGAGATCGAAGAGCACAATTCAAAGAAGAAAAACAACCAAGAAATTCAAAATTTAAAGTATTGATTGAAAGAGGAAGAAGATCTTGATGCAACATTAATTTATTTTTCTACATCTTTCTTTAAAATTCGGTGATGTATTTAATAACAACTTCTTATTTTTCTTTTTGTACTATGAGTAGCTAAATTTCATATTAGGGCTAACAATGTAACCTACTTAGAACCCTTTATTTCTCTTATTCAACATTCTTGTTATTTTAAATACATGTGTTGATTTTGCTATGATTTTAATGCATTGAATCACTTGATCACTAATTTGATGAGTTTGAGAATCTTTTACGAATCAAGAGGTAAGTTTGAGATTTAGACCATATAGTAAAATTCGATAAAATAGTATACATATACTAATTATTGTGATCATTATATGAATTCTTAGAACCAATAATTCGTTCAACTAAAGTTGATTCACATAGATATATGTAATTGAATTACTTAAATAAGCTCAACGAGAATTCGAGACAGTTAAATTGAATACAATAAAAGAATTCGATCAAACACTACATCAGATTTTTTTAATCTTGAATTAAGAATAAAATTTAATCAATAGATGAAATTGTTATGCTCTAATATACGTTCATAATTTGAATTCTAAATTGATCTTTGTATGAATCAACTCAATTATTTAGATTAGAAATCACAACAAATCATGAATCTTTTGTCTATTTTCGTCAAATAGTAGTTAAACATAGTAAATGAAGTATTAAAGTCTAGTTCTCTTATGAACGATAATTCAAATTCAAAAGTCCATTATATTACTTGTTATGATAATGTACACTTGCGATATAAAAAAACGCAACAAGTTTTTGCCCACCATTTATATAGAGTGACTTTTCAGTAGTTTTCTATTTGCATTCGATGTGGGACAAGACAAACCCATTTATAGAATTATTTTACGGTGATTTTTTTTTTTTTTTTTTTTTTTTTTTTTTTTTTTTTATCACATATTCATTATAGGGCTATATATAGCAGCTATACTATTGATAGAAATTGGATACATAATCCCGAT